>JAOEHY010040051.1:23951-37160 GCA_025447955.1 Psilopsiagon aurifrons | reverse complement strand
AAACATCACTAAGCCATAACTAAAAACATTGGTGTTATCAGCGCTGTTCTCAGGCCACAAGTCAAAAACACAGCTCTACACCAGCTACCGAGAAGGAGAAAAATGACTGCTACTGCTGAACCCAGGACATAAACATTTCAGATATTCATTAAAAATTCCTTGGCTATTTTCTTTTATTTCCAGTTGCCTGGATATGAAACTATACGTTTCTATGAAACCGTTATAATTCAGTTCTGTAATGTACATACAAATTCGTAAGGCATAATTTAATCAAAGGGAAACACAGACATCACAGGCCATGAAAGCAACTTGAGCAGGATTTATTATTTTTTTTCACGGCAGTAGAGAATTTAAGAGAATTTGTCTTGAATTTACTAAAGAGAAATGCATAATGGTGCAGAATTTCCAATTTCCACGTTACTTTTTTGTATGTAAGATATCTTTAAAATGGAAAAAAAAAATCACGCCAGTGATTTCAAAAGGATCACATTCTTTTTCCAGTCTGTCAACAGCACCACTAGGAGGAACTCAGCAAGGAAGTGTTATCTCAGCCAATGCATGTTTTGCCTAGACAGAAAACAATCCCTATTTGCTGTTGTTTTTAAATTCTTCAATCTGTTTGTCTTGCTAAAACTCACTCCGGTATTTTCCAGTTTGTTTGGCATTTAATTCTTTCCGTGCCATATATTCACATCCGCAAGAACAACAAAAAAGTGACATCCACATAGGAGCCCCTGAATAAATGGGCCCTTTCGGTGAATTTTTTTAATTTAGATTGCAGAGGAATACCTAGTGGTCAGTGCTAAGGTTTTGATAGATTGAATCAATAATCAGAATGAAGAATGTGGTGTAACAGCCATAATTTAATAGAAAAGGTATTTTGACAGCCTGTTAAAATAGCTTTCACAGCAGTTAACTTTTCTTTATTGTAATTTACTGACTGCATTCTACTCTGCAGCTTATACCAGCACTGGAGTGCTACTGGAATTACTCCATGTTTAGCACTGCTCCAAAGAATTGGAATTGCTCAGAATCAAATCTGTGCTCCATTAAAAAAAAAAAAAAAAAAAAAAAAAATCCTGTCAATCATTTCAGTGTTATTCGTTATATTAGACAACAAGAGCATTTTATTATTCTTGAGTTTCTGTGCACTATGCACTTTGCTTTCCCTACCACATTTGTTTTTGAAAGAGTCATTGCTTTACAAACACAAGACCCACTATGGTTGTTCCTTCAGTACACAGACTATCTAGGAACACAAATTTTCATTCCTATAAAAGCAATCAATCATTAACATGAGTTCTGCTTTAGTAAAGATATCAAATGAAAACACTGATATTCTCAGTGTTTCAATACTTACCTAAAAAAAGAGACAGAAATGGTCTTCATCCTCACTATGCCGCTTTTTGTCTTTAGTCGTTTTCATGTTCCAAATTTAGAACTTAGTAACTGCTAATGAGAATTGGTGCACTGTGGTGCATGAAATCCAGAATTTGCTGAATTTACCAAGAATGGCCTGGATTTTCTGCATATGTTACGTGTCTCTGTGCCAACAGAAATGATTTTTATAGCTTAAGAAACTCTACTTTTAGACAATGAATGTGGCATTCAGCCATGAAATAGTTATGGTTTTATGTCTTTCATCTCTTGTTTATGACAAATGTGTTTCTCTTTTTTGATTAGGGATTGCCTCATATTTCATAGTTTATAAACTACTAGAATTCTAGTCAGTGGTATTTCTTTTCCTTCTTTTCTAGCCATTGTGAATATTGAGATCCTTATCTCAACATTACTTTCTCTATTTTTTCCCATTAAAACTTATATCCCTCCATGGAACTGTGTATGGGTATTTTCTCTGAGTAGAACAGACATAGTAGTAGTATACTTCTGGGATAAAAAAATCAGTTGGGATTAGTTTTACTGCAATGAGGTAAGACACTGGGCAGTGATTCATCCTCAAGTTGTCCAAAAAGAAGGTTCTGGCCAAGACTACAAGAGCTCTGACTTGTGAGTACCTGCTGTCAGACACACAGACACACATGCATTTCAAAGTATGGTCACTGATAAACCAGATCACACTGTCAGCCACTTTTGGTCAAGGATGATTAGATATGACTTTGGATTAACTCTATGCCTTTGTAGACACAACCATAGAATTTAGAACTTAATGATTTTCTTTGTATTTTTAAAGGCTCCAGATTCCAGCTGTGTGCTCAGTTTTTATCACTTTTGAGACTTTAATGAAATATAAACCAAAAAATATATTTCTGATCATTTATTATACCATATGTAATACAGGCCACTGACCCAGATGGCCTATATCAAACCTTGCAAAATAAATTTTTATCTAAAAAAGATAGCGCAGAGACTGAGATTACACCAGTCATTAGGCTCTGCTGTTGACAGAGAGATGAACTGGCCAAATACAAAATAGACTTCATAATTCATTTCTGTCTTTATGTGATGTTTAACAGTGTTACATCCTAGATGAAAGAAGTTATCACAGCAAGCAGATGTCTGTATCTGGAGTTATGAAGGCAATATGGTGTGGCCTGTACACACTGTTAATGCCATTAACTTTCTAATTTCCACCTTGTCAGTAGAATGGATACCTAATGGAAGGAGGCTTTTTGACTACATTTTTCCTCAGAAAAAAAAAGCCTGTGAGAATCTTAATATACAGGAAAACTGCAGTGGGAAATAAAACATTCTAGAAATGGTTTTTGTCAAATTAGTGCTCTTTGCCAGTTTTCTCAAGTATTATCTGCCAAAAATGCATAAGAAAATGAAAAAACTATGGTATTGAATAAATTCAATCAGGATAAAAACTTTCATGAAACATAATTCTAGAAAATAAGTCAAAATTATCTGGGAAAGAGAGCATGAGATGTCAATCATGAAAGAAGAAGTAAAGAATATAAAAGATGCTGATTCTCAAGATGGTTAAGGAGTTTTCTGACCTTACTTGGAGAAGACATAAGGTTTCAGGTGTTTCAGGCTATGAGATAAGCTATCTGCAGAGACAGATGGTACAAAATGAATTGGAAACATTCCTAGACAAAAATAAAAAATGTAGAGGTTATTCTCCTTTGTAAGTACTATATAGCAAAGCCTACATGAGACCATAAACTACGAGTAACAGATTAAAATCATCAGGAAATTAAAGATCCTTTTGCAAAAAATTAGTTAGAATCTTGTGTAGAAAACAAAGCAAAATCTCAGTCTTTATCTGATGTAGTGGTGAAGAATCAGTATCAGGACAAGGAATGGAATAGTTAATGTCAGAAAGAAGAAAGTTTGTATGAGAATAAAGGTATAGTGAAAAATGACTGGTTCATGGGTCCACAGCAGAACTTAATGTAAACGAATCAAATAGTAAGTAAAAGATTAAAAAAAGATTTGGAAATGAGCTTTATGGAGAGGGAGAATAAGTAATTTAGGAGTAACATAGAATACAGGGTTGAACAACAAAATCTCAAAATGTCATATTCTTTATTTTGCTGACCAAGATAGAATCAATTATATCCCTGCTGTTCCTGACAAAGTATTTCCTAGCATACCAGATACTCTAGAGCCTTTCTTGGCAATCTATTTATAAAGAAAATGAAATTCATCATAGGCATATTCTACAGATAAAAAGCCCATTAAAAAATACTAGGGGAACAATGAAGGGAGTCAATATGGTTCAAAGTAGAGAGGCTTATAATATGTTGCTGATTAACTTGCCCCACTGTGAAGAGCACTGTGCTGTGCTCCAAGGATGGCAGAAAAAGCTTTTCAGAAAGGGAAAGGTTTTTCTGGACATTGAAAATAAAAAGGCATTCCAAATATAAGAGTTTAGTCTTTCTATATTTTGGAGAAATAAGAAAAAAAAATAATAAAAAGAACAGCCTGAGGTTCTAGAAAGACTGTGAAAGGTACAAGGTAGGTTCTAAGAGTAAGCAACATAGGAGTAAGAGACTACATTGTGAAGATTAAAAGGGTTTCTGGATATTCATTTAATCTTCTGCTGTAAAAGGGGAAATTTCATAGAATAATAGTTGGAAGGGTTGGAAGGGACTCAAAAGATCACCTGTTCCAACCTTTCATGGAAAAGGGACTTAGATGACATTATCTACCACCCTGTCCAATTGCATCTTGGAAATCTGAAGACAGGCATCTAAGGTGGTAGCAGACTACCTGAGATCATCCCAACCAAGATTAAGTCTTTTATAGCTGTTTCCTAGGGTTTCTTATACATTTGTGTATCTTCAGGAAGCAAAGGTGTGTCATGAGGTAAACTTGCTTTTGGACTCAACAGGATAATTTAGAGATGTAGAAAAATTATCTAAATAAGTGACAAATCTTTCAGAACAAGAGGATCAGAATTGGTTAACCTTGACTGGAAGACAGGTTCCCATCAAGGTGCTGTATCGCGTCCCTTCTCAGCAAGATGAGGAAAGAACAAAATGAGATGAAAAAACTTGTGGGTTGAGATAAAGGCAGTTTAGTAAAGCAAAAGCAAATGTATGTGCGGAAACAGAGGCAAACAAAAGATTTATTCTCTACTTTGCATCAGCAGGCAATGTCCTGCCATTTCGCAGGAAGCAGGGCTTCAGTACATGCACTGGCTCTTTCGGAAGACAGTCATAATAACGAATGGTCTTCATCTGACCACACTTCCCTCACTATTTTCTGTCTGCTCCTTTCTCTTAGCTTTTATTTCTGAGCAGATGACATATGGTATGGAATACCCTTTTGGTCAGTTTGGGTCAGATGTCCTGGCTGTGTCCCCTTCCAAGATCTTGCCCACATCTGACCTACCAGTGAGAGGTCATGTTAGAGAGACAGCTTTGATTCTGTGGAGGGCTGCTTAGTAGACGAAACACTAGTGTGTTATCAACACCTTTCTAGCTACCAATACAAAACACAGAACTATAAGGGCTGCTATAAGTACAATTAACTTCATCTCAGCCACATTCAGTGCACACAAGAAATGCCTTGAAGTGTTTTTCACACATTTACCATGTTCTGTGATGCTTTTTTTTTGATTCCAAGTTTGATATATTTTCCATAATTCCATCACCTTAATATATCAGACTTCTTCAACATCCAGGAGATTGTTGACTTGCTTTGATTAGTTAGTAATGTACATGTGCTATTAAAATACCTGTAATAAAAATCTGTAAGTAATACAAATAAATATACAAGATTTATGATCCTCGAAGACTGAAGAAACATGAAATAATTTCAGGGAAATTAAAGAGAAAATGTAAAGAAAATGCAGGTGGAAAATATTTATGAGTACCTTGCAAAGATGAGGACAAGCATTATTGTAAAAAATAATAACCCAGCAACAATAAACCCCCACAAAAATCAAAAAGCCTGAGGTGGAATAGTGTAAAGTCCTTCCAGTGCTGGAATTAAAACATTAAGAAACAAGAATTATGAGAAAAGGTTTAAAGTCCAGTCAAAGTTGCATGTTTCAAAAATCTTGTAATGCATACCCTTTTCATGTTTTGTTTACGCATCTGGCAGGCTCCTAGCTGGAAAGATTAAGGAAAAATAATTGGTAATATAACAACCTTGTTAATTAGATATAAGAAAGAGCAACAGGTTATTTCTGAATGGATAACAGATGTTTGTGGCCATTTAATAAAAGACTATCTACCTCAGAAAAGCTCAAAAGCAAGACATTTTTCTGCAAAACACTGCCTTAACCTCACTAGAAACATTTGACTATCAAATGTGGATAGCATCATCAGAGGAAGGGAAGTTGAAATAATTTTTGTGTTCAGACTAAAATTTGAACATAGCACAGCACAGGTTTGAACAGGGTGATAGACATTTTTTAAAACAGTATTTTAATTTCTATATTATTCCTTTTCCAAATTAATTATGCAAAGGGGAACTATCAATTTATTTTTGATGGAAACAAATCTGTAATAAAAAATGACAGAGGCTACAGGGGAACAGCTTATAGTTTAGCCTCATTTCGGAAACAAATGCTGCCATTAATGCTGATATATGGAATAGGCTAGAATATGCTAGCACAGGACTTCATAATAATAACCATGACATAGTTTATGGAATTAAGCACTCTGCTTACTTTGTTAGCACAGAAGAAAACTTTTGAATGAATAAAAAAAAACCCTGAATACATGTCTCCTGTACTGGAAAAGTAATCCCTATGAAGGTAAGCTGATCACTTACCTTTGTGCTTATAGAAGGACCTTGGAGCATGTGAGCGAATACCCTCAGAAAACATCACTCTTTAGCCTTATATCCAAAATGGCGGACATGAGGTTTAGATAGGTTTTCTTTTAGTAGGTTCTGCATGGAAGAGGGCACAGCTCTCCACAAAATTCATTGTAGATGACTCACTTTCTTCCTTAAAAGCATTACTGTCATGAAAGCTCTCTCATGCTTCCCTTCCCCTTTTCCCCCACCCACAGGTCAGTGTCTACCTTCTACATAGTCTTTAAAGAGTTGGAAAAATGTTCTTATGCATGTTATGTGAACTGTTCATCAGCACATGTATGTATGACATACTTATCTATAGATCACCTGAAGAGAGCTTGAAATCGTATAAAATCCCACACAAACTACAGAGAGCTGAAGAACTGTGTGACAAATTAATCTCTCAAATATATGACAAGTAAGAAAAAAAATTAATTGTACTTTGGGATCAGTGTGCAAATCTGAAATACAGTTCATCATTAATTATCCTATTCCAGAACTAAAAGCCTTTCTAAGACTTAGAAAACTCACAGTTAAATCCAGTAAGAGGAAGTACTGTCTATTCAGGCTTTGGAGACATACAATCACCCCATAACAACAGAAAATCATGACAACTTTCATGAAGTAAAATTCATTTATTCCAATACCTTTAAATTAAAAACTTCTCTGTTTGTAGATATTTGCCTGAATTTATTCTGCATTCAGTATACATTTTCACATTTAAATATGCTGGTTTAGAAAAAGGGGCAGCCAGGAAAAGAGCAAATTAAGGTTAAAGGTATGGTAAGATTAAGTTGAAAACATTTAAGAGAAAGAAATGGAATTTTCTATCTTCCTTAGGAAAATCGACTGATACTCACTTCTATTCATAGTGCCGTCACGCACCTTTTTTATTGATTAATTTGTATAGCAGAATGATAGACATTTCTCCCACATACATACTTGTGTCAGTGACAATGATTGTCTATGAATATCAAATAATATACAGGAGGAGGTGATTATGAGTTGCCAGGTTTGATTTGTGGAACACATCACATTTGCATACTCTAAATAATACCTTGAGATGTAAAGAAAGGATAAAAAAAATACCAACCTGAAAGTCTTGTTTAGGTACTCATAAGAGCTATTTTAATAAGTGAAAGACAAATCTCTGCATATCTGTTGACTTTTCCATTCATTAGTTCTTCATTTCACATTTTAATTCCTTCAGTTTCAAAAGTGCTAGATGTCTGTGCCTACCACATAGTTTTACACAGTCCTACATAGAGGACAGTAAACGGTTGCAGGACTTTCTCCTATTGACCTCAAAAGCTCAGAAAGACCAGTAGTTTTTGTTCCAACGAAGAGCTGCATCTTTGTTAATAATTGCTCACAATGGTGGCAAGCACAAATGAAGTGCAAGATAAGAACAAGAAAGGTAGGATGAG
The DNA here is from genome assembly GCA_025447955.1 of Psilopsiagon aurifrons. NCBI lineage: Eukaryota > Metazoa > Chordata > Aves > Psittaciformes > Psittacidae > Psilopsiagon > Psilopsiagon aurifrons. The sequence goes on along the minus strand of JAOEHY010040051.1, from coordinate 29,514 downwards.
GATATAAGGGTGTAGACAGAATAGATACAGGTGCATGACCAGAATTTAATTACTGCGTTTTAAAGGGTTATCCTGGTGCATGGATAAGATTCAGCCTTAACTGAAAAAAGACATAACTGGCTTACTGAGTATCAGATGATATTTCAGGCACAGTACTTGTGCTCCCTCTTTTCAGGAATGAAATATTTATCTTCTTTGTGGAGGACTGCTTTCTAGCTTTTGTTGTGCTTGTACCTTTCTTCTTTTCAGTTAAATATCTGCTGTGAGTAGGTGGCTGTCAGTACATGTGGGAGTACACTTGGTTACATCAGGAATTCTTTCTTCATGAGTGAGAAGAGTGAAGGAAAAACTCCTACCAACACACTTTTTCAGTCTGTTTAAATAGATATAGCAAAGCCAAAGAGAAGATAGCAATCTGGACACCTACAGACATAGAGCCTACTCATGCCTTTCACATCTACCCACACCCACATCTGCATAGAGATGGGAGGAGTCATCCACCTCTGCTGCCACAACTCCCCCATTTCCTAAAGTTCAAAGAGACCATTTTTTCCAATCAAAGGCCACACTGAAAGAGAAACCTCTTTGGTAAAAACACGAGGGGTGTTGTCATTTAGGTTATGCTATGATAACCCACTAGTTTCATAGTAATTTGGCAGAAGAAAATCATACTTTTCTCAAAGGTGATCCATGTTCATTGAAGCCTGTATAAAAAAGGACCATCTTGACTGCAAAGCAACTATTGTTTTAAGAACTCTGGAAAGGCTGACAATCTTTTACAAGCCTCTGCAAATGCTTTTGTTTAATTTCTGTGGCCTGAATCCTTGGTCAATTTCAAAAGAAAGGGGTAAGGTTTTTCTTTCAGGAAAACATCGAGAATCCTATTCCCTATTCTCATTAAATTTTCTTTAAAAAGTAATACTTGGAACACTGAAGACAATTTGAACATGAACTGTTGGCATCATATTTAGCAACTAACTACATATTTTTGTGGATTTTATGTGACACAGTAGGTATATCTTCCAATCCTCTGTCTCCAAAACTTCCATTGTGTTTAATGATGCCAAAAGAGCCGTATCAGGAATAGAGTAAATCCTTTAATATCGTTACAGTGTCATGATATCAAGAATGGTGGAAAAATGTAAGCAGAGGTCCTTACAGACTGCATTCAGCTGCCATTATAATATATCTAATTATCATCTTCATCAAAATAGTGGATCTTGTGAGATCCTATTAGAAACGGCTCTGGGAACAGAAGAAACTTTTCTATTGCTTCTTTCTTATTCTAGATACCACAAAGCAGTTTACAGCTAAGCCATTGTATCTATGGAATGCCATGAATTTTTTTTTTTTATTTTGCTCTGAAAGCAGTGATGCAAGTTCCAAGGACAGAGATGGAATCTGGATGTGAGATGTGTCGAGGATGCACACAGCAGGGAATGGAAATATGTTCCAAGCTACAATTATGTGAATAGGTACATCATGCAACACTTTGACAACTGTATATTACAGTGACAAACATCTAATTTTAATTCTACCAATGAACTACATTAGCTAGGACTGATCTCACACTAATTCTAAGGATTTCACTTAGCTAAGCTTTGTCAAATGGTCTGTGACAATAAAAGCTTACATGGCCTCAAGTGGACACTGGTCAAGTTCATTGAACAGAAATCTTTGAAGGATTCTTGGATGAATAGAAGCAACAGCTCAGAGACTGTCCTGAGCCTGTAATAACAGGAGTCTCTAGGACAGTACTCAGAATAACTGTAGTTATTAAAAATTTCTGCCCTTCTCTAAAACAAAGCTTCAGTTCATTTTTGAAGACTCTTGGACTAGCTGAACCTTTAGTTAGTCCTAATACAATATGTTTTCTGCGTCTCATCTAGTGTGAAATACTGCAATATTATCATAGCAATACTAACGTTAAGAAACAAGCAGCATACTATGAAGAGGTTGAATAACAGCTTCCTCACGAATTGCTGCTACCATGCTGCCTAGGATCAAGCAAATGGATAACACCTAACGCCTACCCTCTTTAATTCTATGCAAAGAAAAATAAAGTCAACCCTCTTCCCAAAGAGTTTACATGGGGAAAAGAGACAGTTGCACCCCCAAAAATGGAAGCAAATGCAAAAGTAAAGGCAACAGAGAGCACAGTATGGACTAGTTTTAGTGCTACAGCAGCTTAATTATTTTAAAGACTGTTGTGGTTTAAGCCCAGGCGGTAGCCCAGAAAAACATGCAGCCGTTCTCTCACTCCCCCCACTTCCTTCCCCCCGCTCCCGGAAGGATGGGGAGGAGAATCAAAAGAATATAACTCCCACGGGTTGGGGTAAGAACAGTTCAGTAACTAAGGTATAACACAAACCACTACTGCTACCACCAATAATAATAACGATAAGGGAAGTAGAAAGGGAGGAAAATACAACCGCTCACCACCCGCTGACCGGTACCCAGCCTGACCCAGCAGTTATCTAGCCCTTCTGGGCAACTGCCCCCAGTTTATATAGTGGGCATGATGTGCTGTGGTATGGAATACCTCTTTGGTCAGTTTGGCTCAGGTGTCCTGTCTCTGCTTTCTCCCAGCTTCCCCTCCTCCTGGCAGAGCATGAGACTCAGAAAGTCCTTCATCAGGTAAGCGTTACTGAGCAACAACTAAAAACCTCAGTGTTATCAGTGCTGTTCCCAGGCTGAAAGTCAAAACCACAGCACTGCACCAACTACTAAGAAGGAGAAAAATGACTCTTACTGCTGAACCCAGGAAAGACATTTTTCCGTAAAAGTAACAAGTATTTTGGATCCTCATAATATATTAGTTGTCAGATATTTACGGGGAGCACACCCCCATGTGAGGCTGCATAGAAAGAAGTCTGAAAGTCTTTCATCATTCTATAACTGAGAGATAAAAACTGACATAATTGATAAGTCAAATGTGAAAGTCAACATCTCGTTCATTATTAAGATCTAATATGCAGAGATCTGATCAGTCAAACATATCCTTGACAGTGAAAACAATTATTTGTTCTTGATGTAAAAGAGTATCCAGGTAAAAAGGTGCAATTCATGTGATATCACATTGTATAATGGAATATATTTAATTTCAAACCCAGAGGCAAATCAAATTCTGCTTAGCCTTAACCGTACTAAACTGTACGCATGTTTTAAATCTTGGTCTTTTAAACTAACACTTACTGTGAAATTTAATGGCGTATGAACTGAAAGGCATTTGTTTTGCAAACTGGCTGAAGCAAACTTTTCAGTAATTACTTTCTAACTTCTACAGCATGCAAACACGATAATTCGGCAGGATACAAAAATACAAACTAAATTTTTATTTTTTTAAAATTTTAATTTGTTTGCATGATATCCATTGTTTAGTTTTGCTGGAAATTTAATCCATGAGTATATTCAAGAAACTGTTTTTCTTTTCTTCTACCTCCATTAATGAGAAGTCCAATTTAAAGGTTCACAAAAAACATGCAGTAGCTCAGAAACATAGCTGTAGTTAATACAGCTGCAATATCCATGGAAATTTAAATCACAAACGTTAGCATAATACTTAACACTTAAATCAAACTTGTCTTTTTTAGAGAATTATTTCATAGCCATCTTACTTGCCAACTAGTACTTTACCTGCTTACTATACTGTTCTATCTTTGCTGTGTTCCTCCACAACTCCTTGATGTCATTTTTCTCCTCACATTTTCACTTTAGTGTCACACTCTTTCACTGTACCTCCTAACCTTTTTTCAACATAAGAAAATAAAAGAGTTCTGGTTGCTATTTTCTGCATTTTGTTTTTATTAATTTTATAATAGGCCTTGTGACTTTCCTTTGTTTATTTTGCGGCAAGATATTTTGGTGAATTTCACAACAAATGGCCATTTCAGTAATATTTTTTCATACACACTGGGTTTTACATAACAAGCTCTCAGACCCAATAATTTTACCACTGTCAATGAATTGCTATATAAAGTTCTTCCAGAATTCTCTTATGAAAGAACTGTGGTCTCCATGTACTACATTATTGCTAATTAACAGTTTTGTTCTTTCAATACAAGAGATTCATCCATCTTATTGTCCATCAAATGTTAAAGGTAATGGGTTCAACAGGTAGGGGAACTGTAATTACCTACTCACAATGATTCTCAACTCAGCCTATGAGCCCCCTTTAAAAACATTTAATGGGACTCAATTAATCTATATTTAAAAGCTGGATATCTACACTAAATTTAGGATCCTTCTACATAGAAAATGAAGGAAGATAACTGTTTCCAAAGGCAGATTTATCCTCACTGTCTCTGGAGATGCCTAACTTTTTATGGAATATAAAAGGATTTTAGACAACTGATTTAGAATAAGTGCCCAATTTTAGGTGGTCGAAGTTAAATGAGAAAAAATCCACACGTAGATTAGTTTATCAAAATGTGATCTTAAATTAAATTAAATTCAGGACATTTCATTTAGTTAGTTGTTCAGTAGGCTTTACTTATTTTGAATTATTGAGGATATGTGATTATACAGTTAGTCGCTCAAAATATAGTACTTTTTCGGTCTCACTTTCCAAAAGTAACAGAGCAGTAAAACTAATGCAGGCACAAAATTCTATTAAAGAGGATATGCCAGTATATCCTCTAAAAGAATGCTGGTGAGTTTTGAGGCAGTTTTTGCTTTATAAATGGTTTGTTAAAAACACTGTTTCCTACATGGGATTCACAGAACCATAGACTAAATCCTATATATCTCAATTCTCTATGTATCAGGCAAAATGTAACACTAGGACTAGCGTAAGTTACACAATGGGGTATTGAGTAGACAAATAATACTAAAAGTTGACCTTGTATTCACTTTGTGGAGGGCAAAATTTGTATTCACACCAAATGCTTACTTCAAAATATGAATTCATTCATATTCTATGACAGAGTTACTGTATTAAGTCATGTAACAGTCATTAGTTCCAACATATAATACACAACTTTAATTTCGCTATATGTATTCAACATATTCCAATATATTTACTTATGTGTGTTTAGTAAAAACCTGCCACAGAAGTGCTTCATAGAGTGCTAATAGTGAATTCAACAATATAGCTTAAAATCAACCTCCAAAACAATCCAGATGGGAGTTTTGGCTGGGCACTCTCCCTCACCTGAGCCTGTATTACACAGCAGTAGGTTTGCTGCTTGTTTCCTACCTGTTTTTTGCATATGCTGCGGTTTAGCTGCATTTTGCAGGATCCAAATGTGCTCATGAGATAAAGAGAGGAGTACAGTTTTGAGAAGCCATCTGCCTGGATAAAGAACTGGGTGTCTTGGAATTTGTGTTGTCACATGAGCAGTTACTGTGTTGACTGGCCACTGGGAGGTGATTTAGAGGACAAACAGGCTGGGAAAAGGACGTTTGGGCAGGGCCATGGACAGCGGCAACGGCTGCAGACCACGGCGACGTGACTGCAAGGAGCCCACCACCGACAAGGACGGCTTGACCTTGAGCAGTGGGGAAAGTACCGAAGAACCCCTATTAGGAAGCAAAAAGCAGAGGTGCAAATCGCAAGAGGGAG
>JAOEHY010040051.1:0-23851 GCA_025447955.1 Psilopsiagon aurifrons | reverse complement strand
GCATCCTGGGCATGACGTGCTATGGTATGGAATACCTCTTTGGTCAGTTTGGGTCAGGTGCCCTGTCTCTGCTTCCTTCCGGCTCCCCCTCCTCCCTGGCAGGGCATGAGGCTCCAAAAGTCCTTGGCCAGACCAAACATCAATAAGCCATAACTAGAAACATTGGTGTTATCTGTGCTGTTCCCAGGCCACAAGTCAAAAACACAGCACTGCACCAGCTACTGAGAAGGGGAAAAAATGACTGTTACTGCTGAACCCATGACACGTACTGATGATGTGAGTTACATGCTTATGGAACTGATGGACAGGGGTAGAGCAATTGATGTCATCTACCTGGACTTGGGCAAAGCATTTGACACTGCCCCACACGACATCCTTGTCTCTAAATTGGAGAAACATCAATTTGATAGGTGGACTACTTGGTGGATAAAGAACTGGATGGATGACTGCAAGCAAAGAGTTGTGCTCAACGGCATAATGTCCAGCTGGAGACCAGTAACAAATGGTGTCCTTCAGGGACTGGTGTTGGGACTGGTCTTGTTCAACTCTTTGTTGGTGACATGGACAGTGGGATTGAGTGAGTCCTCAGCAAGTTTGCCGATGACACCAAGCTGGGTGGTTCAGTTGACATGCTGGAAGGAAGGAATGCCATCCAGAGGGACCTTGAGACACTCGTGAGGTGAGCTGATGCCAACCTGATGAAGTTTAACCATGCCAAGTGCAAGGTCCTACAGCTGGGTCGGTGCAATCCCAGGCACAGCTCCAGGTTGGGCAGAGAAGAGATTCAGAGCAGCCCTGTGCGGAAAGACTTGGGGGTGTTGGTCAATGAAAAAATGAACATGAGCCTGCAGTGTGCTCTTGCAACCCAGAAAGCCAGACATATCCTGGGCTGCATCAAAAGGAGTGTGACCAGCAGGTAGAGGTGATCCTGCCCCTCTACACTGCTCTCGGGAGACCTCGCTTGGAGTACTGTGTGCAGTTCTGGTGTCCTCAACATAAAAATGACATCAAACTATTGAAACAAGTCCAGAGGAGAGCCACGAGGATGATGATGGGACTGGAGCACCTCCCATATGAATGCAGTCTGAGAAAGTTGAGACAGTTCAGCTTGGAGAAGAAAAGGCTGCGTGGAGACCTCATAGCAGATTTCAGTATTTGAAGTAGGGGATATAGAGATGCTGGGGAAGATCTCTTCATTAGGGACTGTAGTGATAGGACAAGGGGTAATAGGTTCGAACTTACACAAGGGAAGTTCAGATTGGATATGGGGAAGAAATTCTTTATTGTTAGGGTGGTGAGGCACTGGAATGGGTTGTCCAGGGAAGTTGTGAATGCTTCATCCCTGGCGGTATTCAAGGCCAGGTTGGACAGAGCCTTGGATGGCGTGGTTTAGTGTGAGGTGTCCCTGTCTATGGCAGGGGGGTTGGAATTAGATGATCTTAAGGTCCTTTCCAACCCTAACTATTCTGATTCTATGATTTTAAGCTAAGTATTACTTTGACTGACATCAATCGGATCTTAATCAGACCCTCAGAAGAAAAAATTTGTCCTTAGAATTAAGAGCAGTGATTGAAAAATCAAGCTTCAGAAAATATTTTATTATATCAAAACACAAATATTGTTAGTACAATTTACTAAGCTGCTTCACAGTATTATCATAATTCTAAAAATCTGTAGTAACCTCTCATGTTGTTATTGAAAATTATCAGCATTGCCTATTGAACACATACAGTTATACGCCATGGAGTTTAGATAAACAAGTTTACACTTGATTTATGCCATTAAAAATGTTTATAGAGTTCAGGTTAAAAAAAAAAAAGTAAACTCCGATGAACATATATATTCTATAAATAAAGACAGAAAAATAAAAATAAATAATGGAAATTAAAAAATCATAGAAGAGGAAGATCTTATTACCACTAGTAGGTTACACCTGTGGGTTTTTTGCTCATACTTGGAAACTGACGAAACAGTACATTATTCTATTTATTTCACTTATTTATTTTTTTTTTAATTCAGAAAAAAAAAATCTCAGTATTCCTAAACTGTATGCATGTAACCCAGGTCTGAGTTGGGGACAGACATCGAAAAAGCCAGTTATAGACTCCCCTACTGCTCATCCAGTCTGAGTAAGAGAAACATGATTTAGGAAATCAGTGTCGTGCATGAATCAGTATCAACACCACTCATTTCATAAAAGATTGTGTTGGATTGGCGTTGGCTGGCTGCCAAGTGCCCACCAAGCCACTCTCTCACTCACACTCCTCTACAGGAAAGGGAGGGAAATATGATGGAAAAGCTCTTGGATCAAGATCTGGACAGGGAGATCACTCACCAGTTACTGTCACAGGCAAAACAGATTTGACATGGAGATATCAATTTATGTTTGCCAATTAATAACAGAGTAGGATAGTGAGAAATCAAAACTAAAACCATTTTCTCCCTACCCTGACTTCTCCTGAGGTTCAGCTTCATTCCTGACTCTTTTACCTGCTCCCCTTGAATGGTGTGAAGAGGGTGGGGAATAGGGGTTGATGTCAGTTCATAACACATCATCTCTGCTGCTTCTTCTTCCTCACCCTCTTCCCCTGCTCCAGCATGGGATCCCTCTCTAAGGAGACAGTCCTTCATGAACTTCTCCAGTATCAGTATTACCCATAGGCTATAGTTCTTCAAGACCAAAAAGGACCAGAGTTTTGTCATCCTGGCAATCTGTCTTATGCTGAGTATTTCTTTCTAAATGTTAGTTGGAATGTTTTTAACAATTCCAAAAGCAAAGTAAAAGAAGAATTTAATGCATTACTAAAATTTTCTAGTTCCTCCCAAGAAAATTTACCTCCTTCAGCACCTCAGTGGTTTGAAGCAATTATTGTTAAATTAAGAGTAATAGTGGATGGAGACAGGGTGACTGAATTACTGTGGATTGGCTGAGCCTTAAACTGTAGCCAGAAACAAACATAATCATGGCTTGGTAGAAACTGATCATTGGAGGGTGGGTTAAAATAATATGGAGTAGCAGAAAAGCACTGAGTGAGGTGAGGGAGTGGAGACACAGAACACAGAGCTTAAGGCAGAGGTGAATCAAAGACTGAAGAACAGCTAGGAAGCAGAAACAGCGTCCTGTTCTGCCACAGTGTTTTTGTTCTAAAATCATATTGATGTCTTATAACATAAATACTGGGACACCAGGATATACTGTATCTCCCTTCCATGGACTAAAGTGACTAAAAAAAAAATAAAAATCCTACCATCTCTAGCCTAATATGGAGATCCCTCTCTCCAACTTTTTTTTATGAAACCAGCAAAAAGATATTTCCCACCCCCTCAAACTAAAAGTTTATCGTTTCCCCTAGCTTGAAATTATGACTTATCAGCTCCTTAAGACCTCTCAGGTCTACAAAAAGATGATATTCACATACATTGTGATCTTTAATAAATGGTCCTGTATGCCTGGTGATGTTTTCTAGTAAATGGTATTCTTCTGAAGCTCTCTCTAAATGTACCCTATGTATTACAAAGTTTGATATGACTTTCTTTCATGATGCTCTTTGCACTCTTTTTATAATAACTTCTATAGCTTCTTTTAAGAAGACAGGTTAAGGAAGTTCCACCAGGCATGCCAATCACTTCAGTATGTCTAGTACTTAAAAGCAGAAGGCAGTCCCATATTATTAGTAAGCAATCTCTTTCCGTTTTTCTCACACTCACAAACATACATAGTTATTTCTAATAATTGCTTCACAGCCATCTGCTGTAAATTGGAAATTAAAATAATTATAGAAATGCAGTGTGCGGTTGCCCATGACTTATTATCTCCCTCTTCACACTTTGAAAGCTATCATGCAACCAACCCAAAAAACATTCATATTATGATTTTTAAGTGTGACAATACAAAAAGAGAAACTGAGTGCTGAGCCTTTGCTGGCAGCCCTGAACACACAGACTGACCAATGAGTGTGGACAAATGCACAACATACATGAAGAGATATTTTCCTCAGTTCTAAATGCTTAGAAAAGTTATTAGAAAAATGTTCAGAAAAATACACCTAATATGAGAGGCTGGGCCTTCCGTATTTGTGGAGATTATGGATCAAATTGTAACTGGACTGTTCAGAGGGTTGTGAGATGGATGAAGAAGGCATATGAAGGCTATGAAACCAGAAGTCTTCCACCTGTGATTGAACACACCAGAAAGAGTATTTCCTTCTGTGTCCTGTTGCTCCCACTACTACCTTCTCAAATTTGAAACACCTAAAGAGCTTCTATAAACTCTTTTTCATTAATGTATATTAAGCAGCTGTGGCACTGAAGTCGTCAATCTCTGTATAACATAATTTTCAAAGATACACATTTACAACAGTCCCAGGAGAGATGCCTTTGAAACAGACCCTGACCTCACCTCTTCAAGTACTCTCAGTCCTTGTGTATTGAGAAGTGCACCTTCTCTTTCTGAAGGAATCGGAGGCAGATAACATTTTGGTATGTAGGTAAAACTGACACATAGATATGCAAACAAAGCCAATTTACAGCAGTAAGTAAAAATCTTACAATATCTGATTCAAAGCAGCACAACTGATGCCTATCTGGAGGAGGCTCCACTCTGAATCATCTTGCATGGTGCCTATTCACAAGCACTGTAGGAGCAAACCCTATAGGGAGGAGGATGCCATTTTTACTGTGCCAAATTCTGCTCAAATAAGATAAAAGCAGAGGGAAAGCCTGTATGATATGGGAAAGATTCAGTCAAATGTGGCATTTATTCCTCACTTGCTGAAAGCTGTAGTTGTGTCCTCCACAAGCTGTTGCCTTTAAACATCTATGCCTTTTTCATGACTGCTGTTGCTAGTGTCAGTTGCCTGCTCTATCACATGCTTTATGATGAGAGAGATGCTGAGAGACACAGAAAGAGATACTTATGCATTGCTTTGTCATTTTTTTCAAAAACTTATCAAGTTAGGATGAAAGGGCCTCAGGCTGTGCTAGAAGTTGTTTAGGCTGGATATCTGGAAAAATTTTTTCACCATTCTTATAGGCTGCCCAGTGAAACAGTTAGTCACTATCCCTGAAGGCATTTAAAAGACATGTAGATGTGTCACTTAGGGACATGGTTTAGTGATGGACTTGACAGTGCTAGGTTTATAGTTGGACTTGATGATCATAAAGTTCTTTTCCAACATATATAATTCTATGATTCTAAGTTGTGAACCCATCTGCATGTGCTGCTCCACAGGCAAGTGTCTTAGATGCTTGGTGTGGATAGATGGAACAGCTGAGGCAGTAGTCATGAAAACCATGCTGGGAAGTAGAGCAGTTGGAAGAGAGAAGAAAGCAATTTCATGCTGCTCTGCATGACTGCAGCAAATGTTTCAGAGGCAGGCACATTTCTCCTGGTATAGCTCTTATCCCATCCTGCCTGTTAAGGCAGAATCTGACTTGATCTCAGCCCTCATTACCACAGCTTCCCCTCCCAGGACTATTTATTTCCAGGCACGTTGCAAGTATTTATCACAGTAGTTCTGTTTACCTTTGAACAATAAATACTTTGATTTTTACTTTCTTTCTTCACTGATGTATGTAAAAAGAAAAGCTCCTGATATAAACACTGATATAAATACTGATATAAACAGTAGCAGAATATAGCTAAACTGTCCTTTCCATATTGCGACTGGCTATAAATACAAAAGTAGGATGAAAGTTACTGGCATAGGTACTGAAGACATAAAAGACAGGATAAGAAGATGAAGCTTAAAAGCACTGGCACCTGCTGAACTTTCCTTTTCGCTCTGTATATGTATGTCCTTATACCCCCCCCCAAAAGTATATACCAACAAAAGTGGCTAGAGTGCTAATTCACTGAAGAGTCCATGTATGACTGCTGTACAACTAGAAAGGAAGTGTTTCATTTTCTACATGACCTTTTTCGGCCTTGCCTATAACTGTGTACTCATTTTATATTCAGCTGTAAACCTCTATTTGAATGTGCAACTTACAGCTTTTCTCCTTCTGCAGAAGGATCAAACACAGGCACGACACGTGCAAAAGCTGTACAGAAAAGGAATAAAAGAATAAAAGCTCCCTAAATATAAATCTTCACTTCTAATAATGCAAACATAAATGTATGGCAGGAATGCATCAAAAGCAGTACTTTATTACAGTCATTTCAAAGCTCAGTATCTTTTAAAATAGCTTCTTGTGACTAAGCTTTTGCTGTCATTTTAATCAAGCAGAAAATGTTCAAGTCAGAGAAGTTTGGGGAAATTCAGCTACAAACATACTTAAGTTGAAAAAAAATAATCATTAGATACAAATTTTGTTGCCAGGCGACACTTGAGAAAAGCAAGGCTGCAATCAAGGTTCAAATGCTATTCTTGGAAGAAGTGCTGAGAAAGGCATCGCAGCCCAGGATGACCTTGCAGCGTCAGAGGCAGTATGTTAATATTTGACGTTCTTCTCAGACATTGCACAGGCATTGCCATAGGAAGTATTTAGGCATTTGCTTATGTTAGGACTGATTACGAAGGCAGGACCAAGGTTCTGTTCCTGCTTTCTAGCCAGATGAACTGGTGGTAAAGGCAGGACAAGAGTCTGGAGATAAAACTTCTGTAGCATAGGTGTTCAGCTATGCGAAATGTACCAAATATATCAAGGATAAGACTGATGTAGCTTTCCCCTCCAGCTGAAGACAGTTTTTTAACAATTTATCTGTAATTTCAAATTTCATCTTTTCAGCAGAAAAATACTCATCTTCACTCAAAATAGACATGGTTTCCTACTGATGTGAGACCAAAGTTACTGGCTCACCTCAACAATATGTCCACCACAGGTCTTTTAATATCTATAGTTTTAAATGAAGCCTCCCAAGAAGAGATGAATATCGCCAATTACTGTTCCTACTATGTCAGCCAACAAGAAAATAAGTGGCTAGTTTCTTTTTGCCAAGGAGAATATGGACATAACAAAAAGAGAAGAATTATGAGTGAAGAAACTGGAAAGAATTAGCATAACTTTGTAAGGGTAAGACCAGAGGAATATGGAAGACTGAGGGCTTACAAGGGTATAAGGACACCAAAATGCAGATGATAATGAAATCCTGTAGTTCAGTGCATTCACCACTGCCATGGTTAGTCAGTGGACAAAAGCTTTGAACTAATTGGGCAAGGCCTGAGCACTGAAAATAATTCAGCTGTCTATGTATGAATTCGTTTTGGCCTACTTTCTTCTACTTTGTTAGCTGTAACAGCAATTTTTCCAATGACAAGGAGGTCATTTCTGCCTACTGAGTTTTACGTGCCCTGCTCTCTCTGTGTGTTTTAATATAATTCTTATCTAGAGAACACTAGCAAGTAAGTACTCGGTGTATGATTCCAACAATGCACATATTTATGTACGATAGATACACTGCAGGAGTACTAGGCTGGCTGGAGAGCAGGGGGCCCCAAAGGTAGGGACACAGGACACAGTGTATAGGAGAGCAGACATGGCATGACTAGAAAGGAAGCACAGGATGATGCTGGAGACCTAGGGCTACAAACTACTCACCAGTTTTAGGTAAAGAAATATAGACCAGGGAACTCAGCAGAGCCAGTTTTAGAGTGTGGTGCATAGACCCTGGTTGGACACCAGGTACCCAACAAGCCACTCTATCATTTCCCCTCTCAGCTGGAAAGGGGAGAGAAAAAATAAAATTAAAGGCTCATGGATTGACATAAGGACAGGGAGAGATCACTCAGCAATTGCCGTCATGGGCAAAACAGACTCAGCTTGAGGAAATTAGCTTAATTTATGACCAATTAGAGTAGGACAATGAGAAAATAACAAGTCTAAAAACACTTCCCACCCACCCCCTCTCTCCTAACCATCCTTCCTTTCTTACAGAGCTCAACTTTACTGCTGATTTCTTTACCTCCATCCACCAAAGTGGTGCAGGGGAATGGGGAATGGGTTGTGGTCAGTTCATCATATTTTCTCTGCCACTTTTTCCTTCTCACGGGAGGACTCCTCAGCCTCTTTCCCTGCTCCAGCCCAGAGTCCCTCCCACAGGAGACAGTCCTCCACGAGCTTCTCTAGCATGAGTCCTTCCCACTGCAGGTCTTTTTGAACTGCTCCAGCATGGGTCACTTCCATGTGTGCAGTCCCTCAGGAACAGACTGCTCCAGTGTGGGTCCCCTTTGGGGTCACAAGTCCTGCAGTAAACCTGCTCCAGCACAGGCTCCTCTCTCCACAGGACCACAGCTCCTGCCAGGAGCCTGCATCATCATGGGCGGCCCACTGGGTGATAGCCTCCTTTGGGCATCCCCCTGCTCCAGTGTGGGGTCATCCATGGATATCCATGGGCTGCAGGGGCACAGCTACCTCACCGTGGGCTGCATCACTGGCTGCAGGAGAATCCCTGCTTCAGTGCCTGGAGCACCTTCTCCCCTCCTTCTTCACTGACCTAGGTGTCTGCAGGGCTGGTGCTCTCACATATTCTCACCCCTGTCTCCCAGATGCTGTTGTGCAGCAATTTTCCCCCCTTCTTAACTTTGTTATCCCAGAGGTGCTATCACTGTTGCTGATAGGCTTAGCCTTGGCCAGCTGTGGGTCTGTCTTGAAGACATCTGGCACTGGCTATCAGGCACAGGGGAAGCTTCTGGCAGCTTCTCACGTAAGACACCTCTGTAGCCCCCCTGTTACCAAAACCTTGTCGTGTAAATCCGATACACAGGATTAGCAGAGAACAAAGAACCTGTGGAGAATGTAAGGCATACCACACTCTGTGGTTATATATAAATGTGAATATAACACAGAGCTGCAGACCAGTAGAAAAAAAAAAAAATATCTCCAAAATGTGACAGAAGTAATAGTGCCAAGTGGGATCTAGAAAGAGGAGGCACCATACCACCATGACCTTCATCATAATCTTCCACCTTGTAAGGATTCTGGGACAGAAAACTCATTCTTGCCCTCATCACCAGAGACTGAATATTTAGACTCCAAAGGCCAATAGAAGGTTGAGTATGACACCAGACAGAAAGGGATAGGTGCTGGCAAGACCACATGCAATAAATTTGACTGGGATTTAGTCAGATTTTTCACCTTTCTCCTCTCCATTCTTTCCTCTTCCTTCTTCTGGTTTTTAATTTTTTTTTTTTTTCATTTTTCTTCTTTTTCTTTCTTTCTTTTTTTTTTTTTTCTTCTTTTTCTGCAACAAATAGATCTGAAAAGTGCTTTTTGATTATATTCTTTGAATTTCATTTGCAGGAAGAATGATCTCATGACTTTGCATAGAGGTGTATTTGCTTTTTGTTCGTAACAAGAACTTGACTGTAAAAATAAAAATAGCCATACCTATACCTGGAAATTTCTTGTATGAAGTGAACTTGGCTATTTAACCACTCCAACTTGCTTACAATATGTGTTCACACCTCTTCTGGGGGGACCATCCTAGCTTGGTTTTATGATTCCCAGTAACCCAGAACAATTTATTTCTTCAGAGTAAAAGCATACTTTCCATTCAAATGGTGTCTTTCTGCTATCCCTTTTCAGTTCTTAAAATTTTCCCACATTGATTTTGCCTGTTTCAAAGACTCTATCATGTATCAGGCAGTATATATTTTCTTTAAACAGGATTACTGCTTGTGAAACCCAGATGATCTCTAAGCTCCCACAAGCTTCTGAGGATCAAGCAAGGTTCTTCAGAGCTGTTTAAAGGTCCTGAGAAGTGTCACTTCTGTAAGGATGAGTAGTTTTAAGTCTCATAACATAAATTAGTATAAACTCTAGATTAGAAGTATAAATCAGCTCTCAGTAGCTTTGTATCTACCTGCTTTGTGTACTTATAGATGCAGAGAAAAAATATCCTTAGAGACTTTCAGTTTTAAGGATTTGGTATTTCCTGCATTTTCCAATGTAGAAGTGATGGACAGACTATATTATAGAAAAGCTAACAGCTCTTGTTCATACTTCTTTGAGCTGCACCATATGTCCTTCAAAGCAGATTACGTTTATTGTATATGTATTTGGATTTGTCTAGACATCTGTATCAGAGGAGTTAAAGTCAAGAGGACTAGTGTCAAAGAAACACACAAAGGGGTATTAATTTTACTGGATGTACAGGTTCACTGCTAAGCACTACTACACACACAGTAAGTGTTTAACACTTTCCTTCCTGTAGTACAGGACACTGTCTCTACCAAGCCCATAAAAGAATAAATTCTCATCATGTCTTGGTGCACTATTTCTCTTCACAAGACAGCACACAGACATTTAAAATGTTAGGAGATTTTGTAATCTGCCAGCACTGCATGAAAGATTGTTTTTTTTCAGATTTTATTACACTCATTCCAATGTTACTTGCAAAGACTCCACTGGTGCTAATGTTCCCTGCCTCTAGATACAGGTACACTACCCAACCTATCAACTTACTGGAAACTATTTTGTCAATCTACACCATAAGGAGGCAATGAATTTCAATCTAATAGCTTTTGGATGATATATACTGACTCCTATTCATCCTTGAAGAAGCCGTATTTATAAATAAATCAATCAGTCATGCATTACAAAGGACTATTTACACAACTTCAGAGTGCTGCTAAATAATGAATTTTAAATTACCTCGGTTAAAACTCAGTCATACAAAATGTAACTAAATGTACCTTAAATAATTTTACTGACAGATTTCAAATGAGTTAGAATTCATTTCAGAAGTGAGGAAGAGTATAAAAGAGACCAGAATTGAGTAACTGAATTTATTTTGAAGGGAGATCTCTTTACAGGAGTTGTCCTATAATATGAAGAAGAGAAAACACCATTTATTTAAATTAAAATTGTGAATGATGAAAAGGCTATGAAGCCAGTATGAAACACATGAAATAACTAATTAAAATTAAAAATAATTGCAGAGGGATATTAACAAAAAACAACAGGTCAGGCCTCTATCAAGAAACCTGGGAAAAATATAGTGAATGTTCCAGTGTTCATGTGACTAATTTCATAGAATCATAGAATAGAAGACTAGTTAGGGCTGGAAAGGACCTTAAGGTTATCTAGTTCCAATCCTCCTGCCATGGGCAGGAACACCTCACACTAAACCATGCCACCCAAGGCTCTGTCTAACCTGGCCTTGAATACCACCAGGGATGAAGCATTCACAACTTCCCTGGACAACCCATTCCAGTGCCTCACCACCCTAACAGTAAAGAACTTCCTCCTCAAATCTAATCTAAACTTCCCCTATTTAAGTTTGAACCCGTTACTCCTTGTCCTCTCACTACAATCCCTAATGAAGAGTCCCTCCTCAGCATCTCTATGGTTTCTCAGTCTATGTTCATATGGGAGGTGCTTCAGTCCCCTGATCATCCTCATGGCCCTCCTTTGGACTTGTTCCAAAAGTTCCATGTCCTTTTTACATTGGGGAAACCAGAACTGCACACAATCCTCCAAGTAAGGTCCCACGAGAGCAGAGTAGAGGGACAGGATCACCTCTTTTGACCTGCTGGTCATGCTCCTTTTGATGCAGCCCAGCATACGGTTGGCTTTCTGGGCTGCAAGTGCACACTGCTGGCTCATGTTCATTTTCTCATCAACCAACTCCCCCAAGTCCTTCTCCACAGGGCTGCTCTCAATCTCTTCCCTGCCCAACCTGGAGCTGTGCCTGGGATTGCTCCGACCCAGCTGTAGGACCTTGCACTTGGCATGGTTAAACTTCATCAGGTTGGCATCAACCCACCTCAGAAGCATGTCAAGGTCCCTCTGGATGGCATTCCTTCCCTCTAGCTTATCAACCAAACCACCCAGCTTGGTGTCATCAGCAAACTTGCTGAGGACTCACTCAATCCCACTGTCCGTGTCACCAACAAAGATGTTAAACAAGACCAGTCCCAACACCAATCCCTGAGGGACACCACTCGTTACTGCTTTCCAGCTGGACGTTGAGCCATTGAGCACAACTCTTTGCATGCGGCCATCCAGCCTTTTTTTTTCCACTGAGTGGTCCACCTATCAAATTGATGTCTCTCCAATTTAGAGACAAGGATGTCATGTGAGACAGTGTCAAACCCTTTGCACAAGTCCAGGTAGATGACATCACTTGCTCTACCCCTGACCATCAGTTCCGTAGCCCCATCATAGAAGGCCACCAGATTGGTCAAGCAGGGTTTCCCGTTAGTGACGCCATGCTGGCTGTCACCAAGCACCTTGTTGTTTTTCATGTGCCTCAGCATGCCTTCTAGGAGAATCCGCTCCAAGATTTTGCCAGGCACTGAGTTGAAGCTGATTGCTCTGTAGTTCCCTGGGTCATCCCTTTTCCGCTTCTTGAAAATGGGAGTTATATTTCCCTTTTTCCAGTCTTTGGGAACTTCACCTGACTGCCGTGATTTTTCAAATATGATGGACAGTGGCTTAGCAACTTCATTCTGTCTGTAAGGCACTTCATCCACCAAGTCCTCTTGGTCAGGCAGTCTGTAACAGATCCCCACAGTAATGTCTTCCCACTGCTGTTCTCCCTTTTTAACCCTGACCCACAAACTCTTTGTCGACTGCTCACCTGTCCCCTGACAGAGTTCCATACCCTCCAGCGTATCCCTAACACAAATAGCAACTCCCCCTCCCTGCCTACTGTGCCTGTCTTTCCTAAAGAGCCTGTAACCTTCCATACCAACACACCAGTCATAGGAGCCATCCCACCATGTTTCTGCTATGATATCATACCCTCGTAGACGTGCACGCATCTCTAATTCTTCTTGTTTGTTCCCCATGCTACGGGCATTTGTATACAGGCATCTGAGCAACGCTCCAAATGAAGCCAGCTCATTGGCTGGAGTAGTTGGAATATCTCTACATTGCTCACATTTATTATAGGTGCTGGAAGCTGACTGAGTATGTTGGGATTGAATAATGCCCCCCTCTCTCAAAAATTTGCTCCACTTCTATACATGACTGAAACTGTTTACAAGCAATATTTTTACTAAAGGACTGAAATTCCAACAAAATCAAAACTTCAAAGAAAAACTAAGGAAATAAGGTAAAAACAATGCTCAAAATGTAAAGCCTCACAGCCTTTTCCTCTGACTACAGTGAGACTAATGTTTTCCCTTCCTTGAAATAATTTTAAATCAGTTGTTAACATTTTTAACTCTCATTAGGCATCAAAGTTTGATTTAAGCCCATTTGACCTATTGTTCTTGCTCTTCCTGCTGCCTGCTTTGCTGCTGTAGCTGCTACCTGTGGCTTGCTCAGCTCTTAGCACCATGTCAGCCGCCTCTTCTGCTGCTTCTGCATCACTGCTGGCTCTGCCTCTCTCCACATCTTGTCCCACATGCTCTGCCTGATGCCAGTCTTCACTCCTTACCTCTCCATCAGACTCCCACAGCTTTGCTAATGCTTTTGTCTCAGCTCCTAGAATAAATGCATGTAATTTTGCTGAGGGGGAATAGCCTCTCAGGTGACAGGAAATCCTTCAGCAGCTTCTGACATCTCACACCATGGAAGACATTTACATAAAGTCTCTTGCTCTCCTCTCTTTCCCTTTTTTTCTAGGTGCCAGCCTTTGCATCCTGATGTTAAAAGTAATTATCAACATTTGGTCAAATGGTATCCCCAGGGATATTCATACAGTTAATTAGCCAAGATTTCTACATGTTGTTACAAGCCTCCTCATTTATAAAAGCTCTTTAACAAAAACCCCTGTTATTTATCTTCTCCAGGTCTTCCTATCGGGTGTCAACAGAACACACACTCCCTCAGCTGGCACCTGCTATAGAGTATGAGGAAAGGAAGTGCCCCTGCATTAGACCTTAGTTGTCAGGCTTGTATCAGAGGCATGATGAGCCAGAAAATCTACAAGAAAATCTGGTTTTATGAGTACTTAGTATATCATTTGGAGACAGTTAAGGCTCAATAATAAGAGCACAGCATTAAGCAAATAAAACATCATAGTTTTATGCAGGACAGAAACATAGTGATTCTACCAAACATGAATTGCTCTTCAGCAGCTACTTCTCCAGTTCTTAATGTGTATGGTGTATGGTATAATTTTTTTTTTCTCTTTTTTTGAATCTAGGTACTCTCTGGGCATCACTCAAATTTCTGTTAAAATTGCTTCTGTTAAGGAAAGCTGCCTATATGCCTTGGCTTCAGACCTGTGGACCAAGGGAAACTATCTGAAAGCAGAAAGAGACAGTGTCTTTTCAAAGGACAAGTAAACATATATGACTGGCAGAAATGTCAGGAGAGTTGAGAGGCACAGTGGCAGAGCCTGGAGTGGGCCTGTAACAACAGTTCATTATCTTAGATCCCTAAGAGGAGCTGAGAGTTTGTATGAAGCAGAAGGCAAACAAGCAAGTAAGCCCCAAAGCTGGGACAGAAAGAAAGATGTTTTCCCAGAGATCTAAAAAATATTGGGTGGCATTTGTGCAACCAAGGAAGCTGATTAAAGGGTATGCAAAAGCAAGGCAGGAGGAAGATACCTGTATATACACATAGAATTCTATGCTTCTATGTAATATCAACTTCACTTAACTAGAAATAGCACCTCTATCTGCACACTAATAATGCTGTCTGCCTTCTCTTTCCTCCAACTGAAAAGTATCTCAGGACAAGTTTGTCCAAGATATTTCATACCTTGCATTGTTGTTTATTCAATAGCCGTACTGGAACGGCATCTGGCACTAATTCTCTTCATGTTCACTCTCATAAATGCTTCAGCAACATTTGATTTTTTTGCAATATATTGTGCTCCCACTTGGCCTACATAGCTTTCAAGGACACTTAGTTCTAACAGCTCATCATTCATTTGTAATATGCCATGTTCATTTCAATTGTTGGAAATTTATTCAAAACTCTTATTATCTACTTTCTTTCTATTACAAAAAAAAAAAAAAAAAAAGAAAAAGGCAAAACAGTTCTTAAACCTAATGTGATAATGTGAGCACTCAGCTTTATTTCTACTGAATCAAGGTAATTTCATATTATAAGCAGCACTTGCATGACAGAAATGTTTGTTAGTAATTAAGGGTAGGCTCCATCTGTCTTAATTTAGGTGCCTAAATATCTGACATCTAATTTTAGATTAGTTTTTGGAGGTGCTCTTCATATGAATGGACAAAGTTAGACAATTCCAGAGAAAAAGACAACTGAAAATACTTAAGAAATCTATAGACATCTTTCATTTCATTGACTACAGAGGGACCATACAATGATTAGATGAAGTGTACTTTGGCTAAACTTTACATCAAAACATTCTGTGAACTGAAATTCACCCTTAATATTTCATTAATTCAGAGTTTCTTTCAAGGAAAAATCCCAGATATAAATACACATAATTTAAAATAGAATTGTGGAAAATCTGTCAGTGTCCTGCTGTCGAGCCAGAACTTTGCAGACATTTTACCCAATTTTTTCCCACAGCAATGCTGCAGAATTTGGCTTCTGCTTCTCTCTTCATATCCCAGCTGACTTTCTGTAGTCACCGCTATGGAATTTGTTCATTTTGTTTTATTATGGTTTGATTTACAGCTTTTATTTCTGTGGTCCAATAAAAGAATCACTCAGATTACGCATACTACAGAAAAGAAAAGAAGTTGTAGCTATACTACAGTCACAGGCTTTTCATACTGGAAATCAAATATATAAAATAACTGGATTGTGATTCTGCACTAAGAAATGTGCTTTGTTTTGCACAAAATAGCTCTACCAGACTATTCTTACGTTGCACACATTTACATGTCAAGGACCATTTTGGTTGCATTTCAGGGTGCACAGGACTATGGAATCAATTCTATGGGTTTTCTGTATTCAAGATATTATAATGGAGTTCAATACTACCAGGTCCTTCTCAGCTGAACTGCTCTTTAGTTTGTCAGCCCCCACCCTGTACTGGTACTTAGGGTTCTTCCTCCCTCGCTGCAATACTCCACACTTGCCTTTGTTGAACATCATTAAGTTTCTCTTCACCCAATTCTCCAGCTTATCAAAGTGCCTCTGAATGGCAGTACAGCCTTCAGGTGTATCAGCCACTCCTCCCAGCTCCGAATCATCTGCGAACTTGCTGAGGGTACGCTTTAGCCCTTCATGAAGGTCATTGACAAACAAGTTGAATATGACCTGTTCAGTCCCCTTTCCAGGGATGGAGGTGAGGCTGACTGGCCAGTAGTTTTTCGGGTCCCCTTTCTTGCCCTTCCTGAACATTTGGCCTTCCTGTAATCATCAGACACCTCTCCCATTCTCCATGTTTTTTCAAAGATGATGGAAAGCAGCAAAGCAAGATCTGCTAGCGGGGATTTTTGGACCAAAAAATTATTGTGTAATCAATAACCTGGACGTTTTTTACTTTTGGATCTCCATTCATGCAGTTCTATAGCATTTTGAAATATGTTCATGCTAACACATGGGCACATACACGTACATAGACTTCAAGTGGTCTTAAACACTCCATCAGCACATTTTAAGTTAAAATACCTACTTTGAAAAGAAATCTTTAAAAGTTGTTTTTAATGAAAAAAAGCCAAGCAAACAACAAAATATATAAAAAACTATATGACCTACTTCTCAACAGTGCTCATTAAGCTGATAGGATGTTGTAATTGGCTATAGTTCCATATACAAGGTAATGCCTTCAGAGTTAATAGAAGCATCTCACACAGCACTATATTGTATTGCAGAGGCATAAGCCTAAGTGTATGGTTCAGGAAATGCTTTGTGTCTGATCTTAATTTCACCTTAACAGGTTCAACTTTTATGTAGATAATGTTTCCTGCTTCTTTTTTATTCCAAATTAAGACAGTTATACAGAAAAATACTAAGTCAGAGAAAACCTTCATACAGCTCTCAAGCAAAATCCTAGTCTTTGTAAATCCTAAATGAGTAGAGATTTGTTAAAGATTGCATAGAAAAATCTTAAATGAGCAGAAAAATGCAGGCCTTGTTTATATACTGGGCAGTGTAAAAGGCTAGACATGCAATTTGTAAACATAACCTCTTTTTCTGCATGGCCTACTCTTTTCTAGGATCAGAAATTAGTCTGTTCAGGCTGCCGCATATCTGTATTACAAGTCACTATGCCAACCTATCTCAAATTATCATTCTTGGATTTGTGATGATTAGTATGGGTGAGATGTAAGACTCCAAACATATTTAAATCTTGATCCTACGGTTAAATAAATGATAGCCACTAGGTGAATAGCAAAACTTTTTTCTGTTAAGTATTGCAGCCCCAGAGGATTTGCGGTGTTTTGAAAGGCAGAGGCAGAGCCTTGTGCTTAAATACATTGTAACACTGCATAACTGCCCTTGCACATTCAGTAATATTTTCCATCACATTCAGCCAGCTGACGACATAGAAAGTGTGTATTCTGTAGAAGAATGGATTTAAATAAACCCACAGTTTGGAAAATTGCTTGAAGGTCTTGGCGCGACAAAAAATATGGTTGGAGTCACATAGGTTGAAATTATGCTAGTGTCTAGGAATATTGGCTGTTTGCTAATTTCTTATGAGGACAAAAATAATCCATTTTTCCTGGTGGTGTTTATTCAATTTAGCCAGGCAGAAAGAACAGTAATTTAAAGATTATGCTACAGCTTAAAGCAAAATGGGCTTGATCGATTACCTGTGATAAAGAGTCTTTAAACTCAGCCAGATGAAGAGAGAAGAACAAATATTTGAATATTTCAGAGGACTTATATCAAAATGAGATATACCCAGGATTTTTATCTAAATGTATTTAGCTTTGGAAAGAGAGTTGTAGAGAGGGTTAATAAAAAAGCATAATACTTCAAAGTTCTTTTCATTTGAGTGAGAATGATAAACAAGAAAGTTAAAAGACTTTAATAATATCAATAAAAGGAAGTATTTTAATTAATTAGTATTAAATTAATTAGTATTAACAAAAGGAAGAACTGAAAAAGCACTTTAAAAGATTATGGGGTGATGGACTGTGACAATTTTAAGTAACATACATATAAATGTTGTGGCCGAATAAAAGAAAATGTTTGTGAACCATGTCTAAATCTTAAATCAATCTTTAAATCTTTATCCTAAAGCAAAGGTTGCACTTAAACTGTGGAAACATTCCTGAGCTTCTAAGTACTCTAGACAGGCTTTTCCTTCACCGCAATATGTCCTTATTTGGGACTGAAAACAGATGTAGTGCTGAAACAGATGTGAAGGGCAAGCATATCTAAACCAGCATTTCATGGCAAACCTTGTAGTCTTTGCAAGAGCTATGTTTTTGTCTGGTCAGGTCAGTCACTGTCAGTAGAGAACCAATTACTATCAGACACAGCAACCAAGAGGGAGTGGAAACCACTCCAAGGTGGACAGTTGACTTCAGGAGAGATTCTGGGAGGGTGAAACTGAAGCAGTTAGTCTCTTTCTGACACAGTGAGAAGAAAGTAAATAGTTCAGATTGCTACCTCTAGCTACAAAACACTGTCAGAGGAAGATACAAAACCAACCAACCAAACAAAATACAACCTCAAAACTTCTTCTATCATGAGCATAACAGCAAAGAGATTTTTATGAAATTTTTTGTTCCTCTCTCTCTCGTAGTTTTTACTACAAGCCCAGAGGATCTGGGGGCATACCAAGGAAGCCTGCTCCATAGACTATATATTATTGTTCCATACATTGTAGAGTGCAATTCACAGTTCCAGTATTCAGCAAAGGAGGAACTGAAAAAGCATTTTAAAAGATTATGTCTCCTTGGTTAGTCTGGGGAAGTATTTTTGTGGCTCATCTACTAGACAAATAACAACATCATGTAATTTTCCCTTGTCTTTGTAGCTATACCTTGTCCTTTTGATTTTAGTAGTGAAGACTGAGCATGAAAATTTTCCTGGGTCCCAATTTCTTTATTTACTCTGCCTTATGTCCTGCAAGTTTATTTTCAAGTATCTGAAAGATTCTGGCCTCAATTACCACCATTACAAATAGCTCAATTTCCATAAATATAAAAGAATATTATTTTTTTTCAGGGCATACAGTTACTCTATGGAACAGAATATATAAGTGAGCCATTGATCTATGCTTCCATTAGAGAACAGGTTTTATTAAGACCAGCAATTGTGGTCATAATGAAGGCTCCATCAGACGTTCAGCACTCAGTTGGCAAGATTTAATTTTCAGTAATTTCTCATGCAAACAAAGCTGAACAATAAAAAGAAGTGAAGTGGAGAAGAGATTGCTACAACTGGAGAAGATGTTCTTGGGCACACTTTTGAATCAAAAACACATTCAGAGAAATTATTTTCCAAGAACCAAATTCTAAGAAATAGTATGTAAAGAACTTTTAATAAGGTAATACTGGAGGATGCTACATGAAAGAGTGATCTTAAAATATTACCAATGATGTGTGACTTCAGTGCAGGTTTCCCAAAGTGCACCAGACTCTGTGTGTAAGACATTTTAAAAAGGGTTTTCAGCTGATTAAACCTGTCTTTATAGCACTGACTTTGTGAAAATAAAATACATTGAACACCAAAGTTTAAAGGGAAAAAAAGATAGCCCTCATCAATTTCTAAATGATTGTTTTCATAGAAGACTTCAACATACACATGGAAGCAAGTGACACAGTCTAGCTTCACCTGCTGAACTGAAATTCAATACGAAATGCTAGCTAGTGGCAATTTCAATCTCTTGTTGAATATCTACCAACCAATACTATTAATAAAGAAATTTCATAGGAACTGCTTCTGAAAACTTGCCAAACACACATTGACTATGTCCCTGTGGTGTGAATAGTGTCAGATTAACTTTTGCAGTGCATGTTGCCCAGTTCTGAATGGACTATCATACAATTTAGATAAAATTCTGAATATTGCATTTCAGCTGGAAAACAAGTACCAAAGTTTCCAATAGAAAGACAAGGCTAAAGTTGTAAAGCTAATAAGCACTTTACATGCCATTTTTATGTAAAGCACGAGGTATTTTATGGGGAGACAAGGGGTGCAATAACAATGCAAGGATATAATGAAATAAAAGAAAACCACCAGTAACTAAGGAGATGTCCTGAGGATGCTCCAAAGGAACATCTGTTTGGGGATAGGCTACTGACTATCAGGCCACAGAATGAAGGTAGGAAATAAATCACCACAGTCTTTACCTTGAAGACATGAGATGAGCTCCTGTGTTATGGCCTTGGTAAATTCACCATATAACAGAAGCATGTCAGCAATTCTGCGTCAAAAGGCGCATGTTTACTCACCCTTTTCATTTGACTCACCTCAGCTCCCTCTTGTAACACTGCCTTATTTGACTGTGGGAAACATCATGAAAAAAAAATTTACAGAATGCCAGCGCATTTAAACAAAGAACAAAACAACATCTTATTTTACCACAGAAGTGGTTTCCCTAAGAATTTCCAGTTTCATTGGAACAAACCATTAGGTTTTCATTTAACTCATATCTACATGTTCATCAACGTAATCATGAAAATTTTTAGTGAGAAAGACTTTTATCATCCCACTTTATTTGTTTTCTTTGTCTTGTTGCTCAAAATGACTACATCTTTCAGTCAAAGAAAGACTGCAGCAGAAAGGCAGATATGTAAAGTAAATGTAAGCATACACTTGAATTATTTTGAAGGTTTCTTTTTCTGACCAGAAATCTGGACTTTGAAGTGCTGGACTTTAAAGATTTATGAAACCATGATGCTTTCTTCTTTGAGGTTTGCTTTCTCAAGTAACTGAGTAACAGAGAGAAACCTTATATAATGGCTTAAATACTAACAAAGTTTTCATTTACCTATTCATATAACTTGATGTAAAAAGATTATATTGGAAATTATTGATTGCTAATTTTAATTACTAAGTAATTGAAGTGAACAACAGTAGTAGCTCCATGTCTGTGAATTTACAATGCATCTGACATTTCCTTAAATCTTGAAGCATTTTAATTATTTGCGAGTCTTAAACTTCAATAACACAATCTAAGTTTCCATGTAGATATAACACTGTTTGGAAGCATTATAATTAATTCCAAGATTATGGGTCCTCAAGATGCTATGGAACATAAATGACCATTGCATTATTACAAAGAAAGGTTTTCACTCCCTGAATAATATTGCACTTTTCAATACTACTGCAACTAACTTACCAACATTATGGGACATCTGCCATTGGATACCCAAGAACAAATTATATTTCTTGCATATCTGAAATATTTTCAAATTCTAATTCTCAGGAATTGTCTGACCATTGGTCTTTCTTAAAGTGAAAGCCAACTGCCTCATTTCATGTCCTGCAGACAAGCTCATTTATGTTATTAGTTACAAGCCATACATGTTATTAATAACAAATTATTCATGTACCACATTGCTTTTGTTGCAGAACAGAAATATCTCTAAAAAGTTTTTCTCTGCAAAATCATTGCTACAAGCTGGGGTTTGCTTTCTTTTTCAATGATTAATTTTCTTTAGAAGTGTTTCTTTTTGAAGGGCATAAGATAGCTTAACACTGCAGAGACTTGCTGATCAAGCACTGTTATGCAATGCATTCAAACAGCATTAGTGGTAATAATCTTTAAACATTTCTTTTGTAATTTTATAATGGAATCATATAGACTGAGAATGTTTTAAATCTGAAACTGATCTTGATTAATGATATAAAAGGGGACCTTGAATTGTATTCCAATAAAAAATGCATATGCTTTTTGTCCACGTCAGGGGAAAATCCAAGACATTGTAAAAGGAGGTTAATTAGGAAAGATAAATGAAAGAGAAAGGAAAAGTAACATAAAAGCAGAGATCTAGAGACTTGTGCCACATGTGAAATGGACATGACTTCTTCATTATAATTTTGCTGCTTGGGTTCAGCAGTAGCAGTCATTTTTCTTCTTAGAAGCTGGTGCAGTGCTGTGGTTTTCACTTTCAGCCTGGGAACAACACTGATAACACTGAGGTTTTTAGTTTTTGCTAAGTAATGTTTACTCTGACCAAGGGCTTTTTCAGTCTCTTGCTCTGCTAGTGAAGAGGGGCACAAGAAGCAGGGAGAAAGCAGAGACAAGACACCTAACCAAAACTAACCAAAAGGGTATTCCATATCACAATACATCATGCCCAGTACGAAAACTGGAGGGAGTTACCTGGAAGGCTCAGATCGCTGCTCAGGTCAGGCTAGGTATCAGTTGGTGGGTGGTAAGTGTTGTATTCTCTTTCCTTGTTGTTTCCCTTGTCATTATTATTATTGGTGGTAGCAGCAATGGTTTGTGTTATACCTTAGTTTCTGAACTGTTCTTATCTCAACCCGTGGGAGTTACAGTCTTTTGATTCTCCTCCACATCCCTCAGGGAGCAGGGGATGGGGAGAAGGAGGGAGTAAGAGAGCGGCTGCATGGTTCTGGGCTGCCAGCTGGGCTTAAACCATGACATAACTTGGACTGAAATTCTCACCTATCACAAAAAAGTAATAACAAGAAAAAATCCATATACTCTGATTTTGAGCAGGATAAACTAGAGCTGATATAAGTTGAAGTTGCAGAATTCCTGAAAAAAAAATAAATTATGCAGTATTTCATTGCATCACTATTTGAGTATTTTAATGAGAACGCTGAGAAAAGAACAAGAGTAAATACATTTTTACTATGGATAATTTTGTATTTCATGAAGCCGAGTTTCTTCCAGATAATAGGGATTTCTTCAGGTATTTTGCTTAACAGACTACAGGCCTATTGGAAAGAGGAGCCAAAGTGCCATGAAAGAACATGGATGAACTGCTGTACAGTCAGTCAATGTTTGGAGTGGTACCTGTAGCTGTAGAATTCTGTTGTCCCCACAGTATAATTACATATATGAATAAGGAATAAAACATACTCCTTCATGGAAGACATGGATCAAGTTTTCATAGCATCAATCACTAGTATTCAAAGGTTAAGAAAGTACATAGGCTCTTCCCTGTTTGTCTTGTTTTGGTTTGGTTTGTTTCCTCTATTGCATAATTCTTGAGCAACAGGTGATAGAACTGAAATTCAACACCTAATCCTTGGATCACAAGTTAATCTTTCTTCCCAAGACTATAGCCAAAATGCCACAGTGATGTCAGAACACCTGCAAATGGTATTAAGACCTGCAGATGCATATATATCCTCAGGCCAAATGAGTGCCTTCTGGAGCAATCCACTGCTCTATCCACACACACTTACATGCATTTATTCCTATCCATAGAGAACTGCAACCATCAAATTTTACATGCAATTTGTTAGACACACAACTTTGACATAAACAAGTGACTAATTGTAATAAGACACTTGCAGTTAGTAAGGCAGTAAAATGATGTCAAATAGGGGAATCAAAACACTAAAGTTATACACAGTGGATATATCCCACCAACATGATGCTGCTGGATCTTTCAGTCTCTGAACTGTTCGTATCATCTTCTGAGCTTGATCTGTGATGTTTGTTTCTACCTGTTGTTTCTGGAGGTTATCTGCAACTAAGCTGATTATAGATATTTTGTCATTTTTGTTTTCTCTAAGTCTGAATGATGCTGTTTGCTCTGCTGGACAGAATACACTTACGTGTGGTACAGCCCACATTGTCCCCTTAGAAACCCACTGTCTGTGATGCCACTGTTCACATCTTCTCTGGCCTGAAAACACTGTTGCATGACATAACCAACAGTCAAGTATAACATGGGTGCAAGAGTGGCTACCTGAGGGTCCTGTTGCTTTTGTTAGAATGCTCCACTGATGCAGGGCAATGTTATCCATCAGCTGGGGAGTAAACTCAGAGTGATGAATCTAGAGGTTCCAACACAATGACTCCTGTGAATGGTTTCACAGCTTTCAGAACTCTGCGAAATTACATACTGTCGTGGTTTAAGCCATAAACCAGCCACGCAGTTTGTTCACTCACTTCCCCCTTTTTCTTCCCTCTGCTCCTGGA
>JAOEHY010040049.1:0-19952 GCA_025447955.1 Psilopsiagon aurifrons | reverse complement strand
GTACCCCCATCCCACTAAGCTGCCGCATTGCCAGCAACCCACTCGAGTTCCCCTTAAGCCAACTCAAGCTCCTATTGTCTGAGCAGCACCATTACCCAGGCAGCCTCCAGACCCCCTTTCCCACTGCTCATTTCTCCTTATCTGCATAGTTTAGTGAAAATTAAAATCCCTTTGCTTTTTTCCCAGGGCTCGGTCGGGAACGATCTCTTCTCTTGGCCCTACTTGACTCCAATTAGTTGGGATAACAAAGCTGCCGCTGTTTGAGGATTATTGACAAATGCTCAATGCAAAAAGGATGGCGAGAGAAGGGTCTATTAAAATGACAACTTTCTAAGGCTGGAAACAAAACCTCCTGGTGATTTATAGTGCTGGGGAGGCATAGAAAATACCAGTTCTTAGTTTGTTGATGGTGTTTTGATTGATAGGTCCCCTCCTGCCATGACTTTGTGTCTTGCTTCTCTTCATTAACCAATGGGTCACCATCAGCATCCTGCAACGCTGCAGCATCCTCTCCCCTCCCAGGACCACAGGGACATCACCACCAGCCATGGCTCCATGACAGGAGCCTGGGGATACTGGAAGCATGGGGATACATCCCATAACAGAGAGGCAGCCCCATCCCTGCCTGTTTCCCAGGCCTCAGGATCCCTGACACTGTTCCCATGGGCGCCCATCGGTGCTGGCGTTGGGCTCCTGCTCCTAAAAACCTGCTCGATGCAGCTGCAACTATGGCACAAAAGGACTGAGGAGCATTGAGAGCAGCACAACTCCCTCACTGATAACTCCTTAATGGTGTTTCATATTTTTTCCCTGGCATTTTTTTTCCTTGTAGATAAAAGAATAGGGGAGGGTGTGTGTGTGTGTAAAAATGAAGGATACTTGATAAAGGGCAGTGAGTGTTATCCCTAAGAAAAAAATAAATGAAATAAATAGGAACCTCACAGAGCTTTTTCTCTTTCCTAGGTGCCTGGGGCAGCTGGCTCTTTAAATATTAATCAGGGCCTCATTGAGATGCAAATATGGGGAGAGGGAATAATGCTCCCGCAGCTGCGCAGCCCCGGCCTCCTCTCCACCATGAATGGGAATATCTGAGGACACAGGTGCAGGGAGCCGACCGCGAGCAGGATCCTGCTTAATAAGGTAATTTGTGAGCGATGCTCTATAGAGATGAACCCGAGCAATCTTTTACCACTTGACAGTATCTGACCACTAAACAAGGTGTTAATCTTCTAATTGTGGTGTTGACTGTTCCCTAGCACAGCGTTCCTGGCCTTTTGCCCTGACACTTGGCCAGTTAAAATCAACTCCGCTGACGGGTCGGATGCGCGCCAACCGATCAGCGATAAATTATTTATTGTTCTATTTCCAGCATAACAAGTAAACAGGAAAGACGGGGCATCCCGCAGGGAAAAACAGTTTGGATGCGCATCGTTGGACCAAGTCGTGTTGCTCCACATGGGCACCCACATTCCCTGTCCCCCACTGAGGCTGTTTGGTGCTCCCCTGGCTCTCACCTCTTTCTGCCGCGAAGGTGACTGCATCCCAGCTTGCAAGAGCAAAGCTGTGCACAGTGATGTGTCTGGTGGTGGCATCTGTGTCCAGGGTCCTGCAGATAGGGTTCTGGGGTGGTGACCTCTGGGGTGTTCCTCATCAGCTCCTGGTGCCCGCTCTCATCTTGGGGAACTGAGAGGGCAAGAAGAGAGACTAGAGGCATAAGAGCCTGTTATGGGCATCACTGTCTATGATAACTGGGAAGGTGGACCAGGATGGGAGTGGCAAACATGAGCTTCCCATCACTGTGTCGCTGCTCCGAGGCCATCCATAATGGGGACCTTCAGCGACTGCAGGAGAGACAACTGGGAAAGTGGGTCAGAGCCTTCAGCAGCATTTCACATAACCAGAGCCAGCAGAGTCAGAAGCCCATAAGTACCTGTAGGGCTCAACTCACACATTTTGCTCTCTTCTGTAATTTCCCGTTAGTGCAGGTGAGTCTACAGAGCAGGGAAAGATGGGAAGAAAAGGCCTCCATGAGGGCACCAGAAAGGCACCCTCCAATCACCACCCAACATAACCCAATGTGCTGCATTGCTGATTTAAACACTCATCCCCCATTGCCATGTTCCTGAAAAAGGATGCCCTTGCCATATCCCATTCCTAGCTCTTAGGGCAGAGCTGGCCTTGGGGCACGGCTCATTCTTCCCTCTGACAAGCTGGAGGGAGGTGTATTGGGGCTGCTCCATCCACATGGGACACAAGGGATGCACCCCATCCTTCTATAACAGCAAGAGGAAAACAGCGTCAAGGCTGCGGATACAACACCCGCTGTGGCAGAGTATATTTAAGGTTTGCCTCCTGTGGTTGCCATCCTCCCTTTTCACTGCCAAGCTTCCTTGCCTGGGCTCCTGGTGATGAATGACCTCGTCCGGGTACCGCCGGTACCAGGCGCGCGCAGCTGCGAGGCTGTTTCCCGGGGCGGGCGCTGCAGATGGCTGCTCCATCACAGCTGCCCGCTCCCTGCTCACAAAGGGACGGGAAACGCAATTAATTAGAGAGCCGGAGGGAGCGGGAAGGGATGCTGGGATGTCGCAAGGAGCCGACCCGGAGCTTGCCCTGTGACCGACACGTCCAGCCTCGCTGCAGCAGGCTCTTTCTTTGGGAAGATGCAAATGGGTCTCGGGGCAAGGGTTGCTGTGTGGTGCTGTCATTCCCAAATTCCTGGAGACAGGGAGAAGCACAACTTCTCATCCTTGTCTTCTGAATCGACTTCTGACTCTTCTGATCCTGGCCTCTGGGTTCTGCCCAAGGGGCAAAGCTCGGCTGCGCTGTGTTCCCTTGCTGGCAGGGCTGGATGTGGCTGCTACGGCCTGTGCATGCGAGTGCTACAACCACTGTCGGTACAGGCAGCATCTCCATGCTGTCTGGAAACAGGCAAGATCATCTCAGAGACTGAAATCATGTAAATTCAGTCACCTTTGAATTTGTTGACAGCTCAGCAAAACCTTCTTAGCATGGGTAAAAGTTACTTTATTCCAGGAGATAAGAACAGTTCTACTTAGCCTTTTAGATTGGCCTTTTATTTTCAAAGTGTATTTATCTGCCTTACTATCTCAGCGCTCTCAATATTATTATTAACAATAAATCACTACTAATTATTGCTATTTTCTACACAAGGAATTTGCCTCTTTCAACACTTCATTGGGAAGAAAACTGCATCTATAACCTAGAGCATGGAGATGCCACTTCCCCACTTAGAACCCACTTTCCTTCACTTCAGGACCCTCAGATTTGGCATAGGAGACAAAGGTTAATTTGCCAATTCAGGGCACCTTGCCAGGGCAGCACCCCAGGGGTTGCTTGTGCTGTACTGGGAGGTTCAACACCCCCAGTCCAAAATCCATTGTATCTTACATTGCTGCCAGAGCTCTGCACGGATCCATCTCCCACCCCTCCCATTTGTCACCAGTGTCTTAAAAGCAACTCTTATCCGAGTTGACAAGCAGCAGGGACACATCACGGGCCTCAGCTCAAACAATCCTGAAAGGGCCAAACCCCATGGACCCGGAGCTGCTCTGAGAGGATGGAGTTTGCTCCTGCGGGCTGGAGGAGGATGTGGCCGTGCCAGTACCAAACACCGCGCAGCCGGCAGCTGCTGCTGAGGTGTCTTTTACCCTGGACCTTGTTAATGAACTGAAGCTTAGGAGAGAGTGTGTGGCTGGGCTAGACAGAGAATCAACCAGGATTAGCAGCACAGAGCCCCTGAGCGAGGACTGGGCTCTTTATCCCTACACTTGAAACCCAACTCCTTGCCACAGCCGCCTGGACCGATTCCTCCCTTCCCGATGCTCCAGCCATCCATCACTAGCTGGGAAAATTACCTTATATGAGAGCTTTTATGCTAGTGGGCCAGCTAGCCCATGGGCTTCAATGTTTTATCCTGTTTCTTTCATGGAAAAACAAAGGTCAGGCAATGCCTCAGCCATGGTGCATCTCTGCCCAGCCTGCCTGCATCAGGGAGCAAACACCGGGATAAACTCTCTGCATTCCTCAAACCAACCCACATAGGGCAATCTGCCTGCAGCACGGCATGGCCGGGTGGTAGATCACCTGTGAGAAGGGAAAACAAAGACAACTAAAGGGAAAACCAAATTCTCTGTCTCAGCCAGCCATGCGTGTACATGGGGAGCTGCAAGGCAAGGCAAGAGTAATAAACAGCTCATTCCCGGCTGAGAGGCACTGCCAGCCGGCAGTGATGCACTTTGTGTGTGTGCTCGATACGCACACCATAAAAATAATGCTTTGTGAAGGATACAGAAGTACCCAGGCAGGGCCAGGCAGGGCCAGGCAGCAGGGAATCTGTCAGGAGGAAGTGCAGGCAGTGGGATCCAGCCAGAAGAACTGCTCCAGCTTCTTGTGGGGTGGAAATGATGGAAAAGTCTAACTGAAAGCATCCTGCTTCCCCTTCAGAAACAGCTCCGAGCACAAATCATAGAATAATGGAAACGTTTGTGGTGGAAGGGACCTTAAAGCTCCCCCAGCTCCAACCCCCTGCACGGGCAGGGACACCTTCCATAGAGCAGTTGCTCCAAGCCCTGTGTCCAACCTGGCCTTGAACACTGCCAGGGATGGGGCAGCCACAGCTTCTCTGGGCACCCTGTGCCAGCGCCTCAGCACCCTCATAGTGAAGAATGCCTTTCTAATATCTAATCTCAGTCTCCCCTCTGTCAGTTTAAAGCCATTTGCCCTCGTCCTGTTCCTACAGGCCCTTGTCAAAAGCCTCTCTCCAGGATTCTTGAAGCCCTTTTAGGTAGTGCAAGACTTACAAAGGACACAATGCAATCCATGCTTTTTTCCCCTGGTAAAACCAAACATTTCACCTTAATATGAGGGAGGAAGAAAAGTAATAATTCATTTGAACTTTCCCTCCTGGAAAACAATCTGGAGAAATGCCCCATTCTGCAGAAACACACAGGTAAAACCAGAGTGACCCATCCTACTGCTCATCCCCTGGGTTTCAGAGCACATCCCCAGAGCGTCTGCAGTGCCGGATGGGATGCTCCACTCGTTCCTTCCCAAAGAGCCATCCCACAGTAGGTATTCCCTATTTTGGGTCCAACATGAGGTAGGGCTTTGCACTAGACTAACACTTAATAAATGTTCACATGAAATAGCTGAAGGTGACATTGCACAGCCCAATTCCTGACCGTGAGCTGCCAGCCCAGGTGGGGCCGGTGCTGCAGATGTGTGTCCCTGGAAAATGGAAGGCCATATGGTAAATATGTGGAAAACCCCTCTGATATATATATATATAAATATATATATATATATATCCCTAAATGCTTTTTCAGCTGATCAGATTTTACTTGGTTAATCAAAGGTTGTGTGATAAGCCGAATACGCATGAGCTGAAGCTTGGTCCCATCCCTCTCGCCTCTCCTGCGAGCATCATTCCTTATCCTGGACATGTGCACTGGAATGGGACAAGCCCTGGGACAAAGCTCCACGAAATAACCAACCAAGCTCCCCTGACCACTTTTACAAGGATAAAATGATGCTCCTCAAAGAAAGGATCAGAAAACACCTATTCAGCCCTGAAGTGTGTTCGACAGCCAAACACTGGGATTTTCTCTTCTATAAACCTGGAAAAGGATCCGGTCCGGCTCGCTCCATGCTCTGTAACGAGCAATTACTCCTTTCCAAAGTAAAATGAAATGAGAACCATTCCCACAGTCACCCACTGGATTTTATCAGCATGTTTGGGTTACACTTTCTGCCCCTTTGGCTAATACCTAATTGATTCTTTAATCTCGACAAGTTTTTTATTGACTGATACAAGAGCTATTTAGCCCATGGAAAGCAGGCTGCAAACCCTCCGAGACCCACGATACGGGGCTGGGATGACCTCATCTGAAGCCAATGCTTTATTTGATAATCTATCACTTATTTATTATTCTAAGTAACCACTTGCAGGTGGTGTGATTTTAGTGTAATTGTCCCAGCAACAGGCATGCACAGGGAAAAGGCTCAGCAATGTGCAACCTTATCCAGAACAGCTACCGTGGAGGAAGCAGGCTCCCATCCTGTGCTGGGGGAAATGGGAGGAAAACCCCATGGTTTGGGGATGGGAAGGAGATGGCAAAATCCAGGTTACTGTGGAAGACTGAAGGCAAAGCCTCATCCTGCTCGCAGGGGGAAGAAAGAGGCAGAAGAGGATGTAAAACCCCAATGCCATTGGTGGGGACCTGAGTGGTACCCAGCATCCACACAAGGATGATTTGGCACCTTCCTCCCTACCTGCCTGTGTGAAAAGCATGAGCAAAAGGAGGATTTTAGGGAATTACAAGGTACCAGGACACGGATGTCCCTGCAGAGCCTTGCACCAGGTTAGCATGGTCCTGTTCCCCAGTGGGTCAGCACTGGGATCACTTACTGGAGCAGCATGGATGGTACATGGACTCCAGAAGGTTCAGGTTGGCACAGCCAATGTAAATCCTGCATAAATAAAGGTTTTGGGGTTTATTTGTTGATGTCTCCATATTGGTTTTTATCTACCCCAGTCCTGAGGTGAGTTCCCAGCCCTTTGCCATCCCCTTTGGAGCAATAGGCCAAAGCAGGATGGATGCTCCGGGGAGATGCCTTCAGCTCAGCACCACCAGGAAGCCTGAAGGCACAAAGCTGCCGCTCCTGTGCAAAACCCAGACCTGACAAGGATGTCCTCACAGCACAAACCATGGGGTCTGTTCCCTTCCCATCCCAAGGGGGGCTGCTCCCACTGGACTCCCTGCCAGGCTGTGCTGCTCTCCAGACTGGAATCTGGGAGGAGGCAGCAGACAGAAACCAGCCAGTGAATTGACAGCGCGACTCCAAGCCATCCAGCAACAGGCTTTTAAGATCAACTAATCCTGAATTAGTCTTTGAGACTTTAGAGCTAGGAATGCTCCCAGGATTTGAGCCACTTCGAGTGTTTTCCCAGCAAGGAGAATCAGGCAGGTACTGGGAAGCATCACTGGGAGCAGAGTAGGTGCCTTTGGGCATTATCTACCTGCTCACTGCCTGCCCAAGCTCCTTCAACCAAGCCAAGAGCCCTCAGGAAAAGAGGAAAATGGTATTTTGAGTGGCAAGACCCTGTTGTGGCTTCGGTTTTAACCCCAGCTGGGGGGGGGGAAGAAAAGGCAGGGGGTTGGGAGAATGACTTTTTCATTAAAATAAGAATCGATCCACAATGAAAATAGACTTCTAATGGGAAAAGCTGAGTGCAAATGGAAGCTTTTAAGGATCTTTTTTGAGTGACAATAACCTGAAGACCCTCCAGGAACTCCAGCCTAGAATAATCAGATTAAATGAAAACTAATATACGATCCTGAAATTCATCCCATGCTGGTCTAAACTTGGAGCAGCTGCGTAATTTAGCCTACAGGTTTCTGCCTCATGCCCAGCAGTTCACACTGAATTGTTTAGCCAAACTTAATCTACTGGGAAGGGAAAAAGCTCTTTCCTTTAATATGTGTTAAAAGTAAAGCCAGCTCCTAAAAGCAGCTGGGAGCAGGAAAGGTACAGGAATCGTACAGGAATCCACTGATTCCTTTACAGGAACTCCCAGACTGAAGTTTTGTTGCTTTAAAACAAGTAACTACAAGTTAGAAATGATCCAGGAATCAGGAAATCTCGGGGCTGGTGCATTGTAGCTGCTGGTGTGGGTAATACCAGGGCTGAGCCCTGCATGAAGATCTTGCATAGGCATCAGCCCACCTTCTCCAGCAGCTCCTCAGCACTGACCCCACTGGGGCCACATTCCCAAAACATGGACCAAATCCACACTTTCAGCCACAGGAAGGTTTGAAAACGCAACCTGGGTGGATGTCAAAAGATCAAATGGATGGAACGGCTTTTTTCCTCTCAAATCTTAGGGGTTTTACACCAACCCTAGACGTTTTCATTACAGGAAGGCTGCCTCTTTGAGGAGGTTGGCAATGGGCAAATACCCTCCCAGGGCCCAGTGATCAGCGTGGTGATGGTGGAGTTGGGAACCTCTCTGTGTTCCTGCAGCAGAAATAAACCCCAATGGGAAAACAGAACAGAAGCTGCTTCATTTTGATCTGACAATGTCCCCTGAGATGCCGCAGTGGCAGTGGGAGCCTGAACTGCTCAAGGCTGATATGGGGCAAACAGCCTTGCTGCATCCTTCCTGCCTAGTGGCTTTGGGACCTAGTTAGACCTCCGAGAGAAACAGTAAAGAGGGAAAACAGGATGCAGAGAAACCTTTGGATCATTGGGATGAGCTGGGAAAACACAGCCAAGAGAAGGGAGTTGCCACAGAGGGGCTCAGCTGATCACTGTTTTGACTGATGGATTCAAACCATGCACCTCAGGGCCCATGGAGTTGATGTCAGGACTTAACCCCCTCTGCTGGGTGCTTGGTGTGTGCCCCCATCCCCTCACCTGAGGCAGAGAAGCCTGTCAGGAACAGAGCAGAGTCATCCTCCAAATGGATTTATGACACATTGACTTGGGAATGCCACAGTTTTAAAGGGCAAAACCCCCTCTCCAAGCGAACTTCTAGTCAACAGATAACACAATGTGGTTCCGATTTCCTCCCCCTCGAAAGAATTGTTTCTTCTTTACAATTTTTATCCCAGGGAAACGTTTCTAATTTAATCCCCTCATGCACCTTCCTCCCTGCCTTTGAATGTGTATTATCTTCCAGGCAGCACTCCGGAGCGGAGCGAGGAGTTTTGATTGAAAAAGAAAAGAAAGAGAAAAGGGGGAGAAATAAAAGCTCCACAAGCACAAACAGGAATGGAAATGCTGGTCTGGGTTCCATTAGCCCTGACCCAGAGGTTGGGAAGCAAAAGAAACTAATTAAATTGGGAAGGAGGGAGGCCAGCACTATTTGGGGATGCCCGGGGGTTGTCTGTCACCCATCACCCATGCAGGGGGGCACCCTCACCCCGTGCCCTGGCACATACAGAGATGGATGGGAATGGGGAGTAGAGAGTGACTTAACAGTGACTTAAATCCCCTGGCTTTGTGTGGAGGATCCCAAGGCAGAAGGATGGCTGCAGCCATGCAGGTGGGATCCTAAAGGGCTTTTTGCTGTGGGAAGTGCCCTCCCGGGAGCAGGGTTTGCCTCAAAGAGATAGGGATGGTGCTGGTGGCAAGGGCTAGCCCAGTGCAGGCTCTGCACGTGGATGCCTCCGGAGCTGGGAAGGTGAAAAGTGCCTTTTTATGGGAGGCTCCATAATCCCGTCACAGCAGAGAGCACATGCACGTGTGCTGCTCTCAGCCAACTCACCTGCCAAAGACATCCTGCCCAAGGTCCTGGAAAAGATGAGATAGAACCGTGAGACAGGATCCAGCCTTGCTCTGTACATCCAATTCCAGGACCCAATTCCAGACATGGGGAAGAAAATAAAAATGAAGAAAATGCTTCAAGTATCATCTGTCAGTGCTGGATCACACATCACACAGATGGGAGATGCTTGGCATGAAGCTGTGCTGGTATCTCCCATACCTATGGAGATACACTCCCATACTCCATATCTCTATGGAGACACAACCCTGCACCTGAGACCTACACCAGCTCTTGATGGACACCGCCTGGGCTCCTCCATTCCCAGCCCCTTGGCAGGTCAACCAAGCCAGGAAGGATGATAATGAGAGTGAGATGTGGTATTGCGGCACTCACCCTCGTCCCTCTGCGTGCTAATTGGAACAAAATGTTCTTCCATTGTTCACACAGAGCGTTGCATTCCAACTATGGCAAATATTTAGGAAAACACAATTGAGTCATAAATGTGATTTACAATTTGGAGCACCCTGTACGTTACTGCAAGCCCTGCAATTCGTCTTGGCTTGAAAAAGACCCAAGGAACAGAAAGGACTTTCCCAGTCCCTGGCCAAGAGCATTAACATCTCGCAGACGCATGTCAGCTCCAAATGATGGGCACTGTGCTCCCAGTGCCAACCACCAGCCATCACTCCTGGAATATTGGCTCATCCCTGGCGAAGCTGGGCACACACTGGGACCCCACATACTTCGGACCCTCCTGGTCCCTCCAGCCATCCTGAGCTGGATCCACCACAGATGGAGCAGCCAGGAAGGAAAAGCAACCCCAAACCAAGAGGGAGCCCAAATGTACCCTTGGACAGACCAGAGAAGGGAAGGGCGAGTGGTGCTTTCGCAGCGTGGGATCACCAGGATTGCGATCAGACCCTTGGACACACCACCAGACACTCCTCAAACACAAACAAGTGCCGGGACACCCAGGACTCACCTTATTTATCACCCATCATCTTGGTCCCAAGGGAGCTGGCATCAGGGCAGGCACTGTAGGACTGCACCCAGGGCCTGGCTGCCCTCCTGGTTGCTCTTGTCCAACACTTTTAATGCTGGACTCAAAGACGAGTGAAGCTCCTGCCAGTTATTCACAGTGGTTTGCTTTAATCCCTTGCCAGAAATATGCCCATTTGGTTCAGGCAGGCAAAACTGGGGGAGAAACGTGTAAAATGGCATTTCTGTGCCCGCACCCACAGCCTGTGCTGCCCCGGGCCAGTGCCTGTTACTGGTTGCTTTGCTTTTCCCAGTTTAGGCCCATATTTCTTTCAAAACCACATTCAGATGCTTTTGGCACATCTCACGTGGGAGGGGATGGGCCCTGAGGACAGAGATGTGGCCACCACCACTGCCTCACAGTACCCAGTGGTCCCCACGAGGTTGGTGGCCCCTGCCTGGCACACAGCAACACTTTCCCCTTGCACATGGCTTGGGCTCAATTTGCTCTGGAAGGGTGAAAGCCTCATTGTAAGCTTTCTGGCCACTGGAATTCCTCCCCTGGGTGCCAAGGGGAACATCTCTGCAAAAACCCAGAAGGAAAAGCCTGGAAAGCTCCTTTCTGTGCTTCTTGCCCTGTCCTGCCTGGGTGCGTGGCTGTGCAGACTGTGGTGCTGGACCATGCCCATGGGATGCTCGACTCCTCCTGGATCCCAGCTGCTCAGACACCTCCAGCTCCCCAAACAGGCAGATTTCAGCCCTGGGGCCAACAGCAAAAAAGCCCCAGTTGTACAAATCCCAGGTCAAGCAAACAGGAAGGCACAGCCCAGGCCAGACCTCGTTCACAACAAGCCCTGTTCAGAGGTGATGGGACTGGCGGCAGATGTGTTGACTCCGGCCTTTCTCCCAACCCGGAGACCCAGGAGCATCAGCAGCACCGGGACACAGGATGGGGTGGCCGCACAGGGCTGTGCTTGTCCTCAGGGCCGAGTCACAGAGCCCACACTGCAACTCCTGCAAGGAGCTATTTTGGGCTTCTCAGTGAACCTGTGGCTTCCTGCAGGCAAGCCTGATACAATGGGGTTTTATGCAGGGCTTTGATCTCATTTTTCCCCTTGCAAGAAGAACCACGTGCGGCAGAAGGTGCTAACAAGGAATCGATTATGATAAACCACCCCAGGCACTTGCTGGCTGTTTCAGACATCAGCCACGTCAAGCTCTCACTTCCCTCCCATCACTGTGATTTGGGCTCACCAAGTAAAACCCATGTGGTGGGACAATTTGGGGTGATTTTAAACACAGATGAGGGAGACTCCAGACAGGAGGGACACGGAAATTCGGGGTGAGGTCCCGGAGTGTTTGGGTCAGCAAAAGCAACACCAACACCTACCCCAAACTAACTGCGATGTTTGTTCACCTTTCTCCCAGATTCTATTGCTGATGATTTCTGGAGCAGCCTGGCAGTAGAAATCAGCTACCAAGCAAGGGCGTGATGAGAAGGATGAACAAAAAGAAAGATGAGAACAATCAGAGCACAACAGCAGGCGGGCAGGTTGGCTGGGAGCCTTCTGTAAAATATGTGTAAGCAAGGGTACGGGTAAAAAATACAGAGAGAGGCAAGAGATATTGTTTGTAAGGGAGCTGCTGCTCTCCCTCTTCCCCAGCTGGTCCTTCTTGACCTTGCTCATCCTCCTCCATCAGTCCCGCATGGGGTATGGCCAATTCCTGTCTTCATAAAACTTCTTCAGGCCCTTGAGGTTGACGGGGGGGAAGTAAGGGCCGAGCCTCTTCCGAATCCACCACTTCCCCTCGTTGGCGTGCTTTCCCCCGGGTTGGCTGAATTTGTACTTGAAGTGTTCCCCTCGGATCCACCTGCAGAGAGACAAAGCACAGCCTCATCAGGAGGGGATGGGAATGCTGCTGAGTGAAGGTGCAAAGGCATCGGTCCGTATTTACAGGCCCTGGGAGTGGAGGTTTTGAGCCTTTCCATAGCTGGATGGAGAAATGAGCTCGATGGTGCTCAGCCTGGCTGGCTCCTGCATCCTGGTGCTCCATTCATCCATCCTTGGGATGCTCACGTTCAGAGACAGTGATGTGGCCGACCCTGATGGAGCAAGGCAGTGGGGAGCTCCTGCGCTCCTCTTAGAATCCCGGACTGGTTTGTGTTGGAAGGGACTTTAAACCTCAGCCAGTTACAACCCCTGCCATGGGCAGGGACCCCTTCCACCGGAGCAGCTTGCTCCAAGCCCCTGTGTCCAACCTGGCATTGAACACTGCCAGGGATGGGGTAGTCACAGCTTCTCAGGGCACCCTGTGCCAGTGCCTCAGCATCCTCACAGGGATGCAATTTAATAATGATGCACAAGGCAGAGGAGCTTTAACACCCCCCTGTGCACTCCCACCACCAGCAGCAGCTCCATACACCTCTCTACAACCAATAACAGCAGGAAGATTGTTTTCTAAGAGCAACTATAGAGAGTTTCTGCCCGAGACATTTCTAGGTATAGAGCTCTACTCCAGCCCCAGCATCCCTCAGCCCCAGCCCACGGCTGCTCCTTCTGCTCCACAGCTTATTAGCAGAGCTACGAGCGCATCTGTTTTCTGGCTGCCCTGGGAGCTGCCAGGAAAGGAGCTTTGCAAACAGTGCAGAAAGAAGCATTCATCAGTGTCGCCAAACACATTCAGAGCCTGACCGTGCTGCTCGGTTCGGTCCTGCTTGATGTAGGGCATGCTGACAAGAGAAGGAGTAACACCCTGGTCCTCCAGCGATGTGGTCCCTGTTTGCAGAGTGCATCGCTGCCTTTGCTGGCCAAGTTCATAAAATAAGCCACAAAATAAAAATGTCAAAGTCATGTCAATGCTCATTTAAACCTGCTTTGCTTCACTACTAAAATACAAACCCTGCTACTGAGCAGGGCACGGTGCTCTTGCAGCTGCTTGCTGCACCTTGGGCAGCCATAAAGTTCCTTCCTACTGCTAAAATAATTAGGGATGACTCCTGTATA
The DNA here is from genome assembly GCA_025447955.1 of Psilopsiagon aurifrons. Lineage (NCBI taxonomy): Eukaryota > Metazoa > Chordata > Aves > Psittaciformes > Psittacidae > Psilopsiagon > Psilopsiagon aurifrons. The sequence goes on along the minus strand of JAOEHY010040049.1, from coordinate 6,680 downwards.
TTTGCCATTAGTGCTCACCTTCGGAACGCTGCCACTCCAATGGGAGACTGGAGACAACAGATTAAAAGGTCTGCTGTCATCATCACATCTCAACATCTCAATTCAGATCTTGCTGGGTACCCAGATGGGCAATACAGGAGTGATTCTCCTAACACAGCACGTGAACACGGAGCTGTTCCTCACGCCCATCACTTGCTGCTGCCTTGCAGCAACCCACAGTAAATCTGTTTTCTGATTGTCTCCTGGCTGGAATGAAAGCAGGAAAAATATCCCCATGCTTCCCCTTCTGCTGAGGATAAAGGGGTGGATCCAAGGAAGCTCAGATTAAAACATTTGGAGCTGCACAGGGATGGCTCTAATTTAAACAATAGGTTGAGTGCTGAGGGAAGAGTGGGGATAGAGATGTCCCCCAGTTCCATACTGCTCCACAGCAGAGCCTCCTGGGCCACCCCATCATCCCCCTTCCTGCCTGCTGATAGGAGCTATAGGGAGGCAGGATACCAGCCCCAAATGCAGGAAGGTCAATGGGAAACGGCAGAGGTGATGCCTTAGCCCTGGCTGGGGCTCAGGGGGCACAAACCTGCATCTCATCACCATAAATGCTGCCCTGCAGCTGCTGACTTCATTACAGCCAGGGCTGCTTCTGCACCTTCTCTCCGTCCTCTTTGCTGAGGCTGCTCAAAGTCAAACGGGGGCTGAAGTGTTGCTCCCACAGTGTTTACTTCACAGGAGCACAAAATTTCCTGTTAATAATTAGACATTACAGAGCAGCAACATTCCCGTGGGCCTGGGTTGCCTCCAGGCTCCTGCCCGGGATGGCTGGAGATTTCCAAGCTGCTTCCTTGCTTTCTTGAATTCAAAATACCGCATCCACCTCCCCAGAAAGCTTCAGGGGCTGATTTTATGTCAGTTCCTCTTCTGCTCGACGCCTCCCTCTGCCTCCCACACTGGGGATTTTGGGGTCTTTCTTCCCTAAGCAACTGCAGAGCTCCTACCAAGCTGGACCCATATCCATGCATACCCATGACATGGGGATAGCGGGGTGCTCCATGCAGAAGGAGCTATCTGCAAACCCCATCAGGCAGAATTCCCATTTTCTAGGTGGGGATGCAGAGCACAGAGAGCAGCTGACCTATCTGAGCAGACCTGGGATACCTCAGGAGATGTCAGGTCTCTGCATCAGACACAGAAGCGCCTTCTTCCCAGCCTCAAGGACTGTCCTATAACCCCTCTGGAATGAAAATTTCCTTGTTGCTTTTGAACAGGCTTTGCCCACATTAAATAATACCTATCATCTGATTTGGTATGATTTTTCCCATATGTTCTCTGTCTATTAAAACGCTCATTATCAAAGGGGTTGACATGTAAAACTAGAACCGTGTGAGTATTAAAGCAACCACATGCAACTGAAGATGCATTTTTGTGGCATAAAGTTTGCCTTTCTATCTGACTACATTTCAAACTCTTCTCTTCAGAGCCTAAAAGAGAATCTGAAGAGTCCTCCCAAACCCTCAACTTCTAAATTCAGTAACAGTCTTGTCCCAACCACAATCACTCTGCTTCCCCCAGCATGCTCCATCTGAGCCATGATCTGCTGTGTTATGATGCACGGTTCACATCAGGATGACAAGATCCATGGAGGAGGCACCTGCACAGCTCCGTGGGCTATGGACCGTATAAACTCCAAGCTGCGCTCTTCCAGGAGCTGAACCACTCACCCAGTGATGAGTTATAAAGCTCTGGAACACCACAACCCCAGGGCTCCTGCGCTGCCAGCACTTCTCTGGGACCCAGGACACAAGTCTTGAAGGTTTCTGGGAAATGGAGGTACCAAAGAGCCTTCACACAGCTACAGCAACCAAAGCGTGGAGAAACTGCAATGGAAGTACCTCTGTGCAGCAGAATACCTCTTAGCATCAGAATCTGGATGATGACAGCAGCACCTGAACCTTGTGCTATCCATCCTCTCCATCCATCCCATGGTTAGTGTGTGAAACACAGAAAATCTGGAACCTTTCCTTGCAAGACTCAAGTATGTAAAAGCTGCAGAGTTTAATACTCACCAGAGCCTCTCATTTCAGGGCTCACAGAGTTTACAAGCATCACTTGGAGCCCTGGACAGCTTGTAACGCAGGTGACATGCTTGCATGCATAGTCATCTGCATCCCAAGATACCACTACAAGCTACAGCTCACCTTATCAGCAATTGCTTGTGTTTTGTGCAACTCTGTGGCTCACACAAAGACCTTCTGGCTGGTGAAAGCGATCCAGAGGTCTGTGAGCCCCCGCTGATGCAGGAGACCACCAGCGTGCATGAACCATACTTGCTGCTCTGCAGACATGGGAACATCCTCAAGAAGGTCATGAAGAAGTTATCTGACTTCATCTACATTAAAAGGAGCCTAATGCCACACGGGTCACTCATGCTGGGAGAAGGATGGGCAACTCATGTTTCAGAGGAGACAGACAGAAAGGTCAGGAAGTACAATCCCGGCTGCAAGCAGTTTCCCAGGATTTATGGAGCAAACATAACTGGCAGCTCCTCCTGGCTCCCTGGGAAGCACCAGAACCAGCTACCACAGCTAGGCAGGAAATGGCTCAGGAGAACAGTTAGGCTGAACTGGGTTAGATCCCTGAGGAAACAAACAAGGGATAAACAATCATTTGAGAAGCCAGAATCAACCCTAGAATGGTTTGGGGTGAAGGGACCTTAAAGCTCATCCAGTTCCAGCCCCTGCCATGGGCAGGGACACCTCCCACTAGAGCAGTTGCTCCAAGCCCCTGTGTCCAACCTGGCCTTGAACACTGCCAGGGATGGGGCAGCCACAGCTTCTCTGGGCAACCTGTGCCCAGAAGATATGGTCAGATAAAGCAACTGAAGACATTTCTCCTCCAGGAGATGGAAAACCCTCTCTGCTATGACCACAAGAGGACAAGAGACAGAAAGGCCGCTTTGGCAGCTTCTTCTGAGCCTAGTGGAGGTGCCGGCCGAGCGACAGTGCTGATGCCCATGTGGATGGCTGGAAGAGGGAGGACAGAACCACAGAGATGCCCAGAAGGACCCCACCATCCCACATGGGATACCAAGACCCGTCTGCAACCACCCTTCTGGACAAGCAGCCTCTCCATCACCACCCACATCGGGCATCACCACCACAGCCTCGGCGAGGGCAGAAAGGCTAAAAATAAAAAGCCTTATATTTTACATCAATATCTCCATCCCCCAGATGCCCGGTAGCAGCTGCACTGCAGCACTTTCAACATTCGATCATATATCAGCCTCTTATGACATCTTCCAACTGGACGTGTTAGAAATTAGCAGCAAGACTGGAGTTGGTGGGATGCAGGGCTAAATCTCCCAGACAGCTGTAATTAGTTCCAGAGGGTGCAGCTGTCTCCATGCAACAGCTGAGGGCTTCGAGGGAAAAAACCAGAGCCCATGGTTTCTGTTAGAATTAATGGCCTGACAGGCCAAGGCGGGCTGGGAGAGGGAAGAAACCAAAACACGGGGCGGCTCTTCCATTTTTAGGGGCCTTTTTTGTTGCTCGAGGTTCCCCACTCCATTGTAAATCAGGAAGCAAGGGGCAGTGGAAAGTACAAATTCATTACAGTAACAGAGCCTCCATCATCGGCTTTCTTGCTTCTTTGAGCCCTGTTAGTAGGAGGGATCATAAATTCCTCTTGGCCCAAGTCTGCAGAATAAAGGCAGTTTTATGGGTTGCTTTTCAATGCTGCTGAGTTCTCTTTCTCCAAGGCTCCTGCGAGGTCTGGGCCTGCAGAGCCAGAGCATCCTGTGGGCAGTTTCTCCTCAAAACTCTCCGGGGATGGCAAAGTGGTGGGTTTCCTCCATGGACACGTTAGGAAGGGAGGCTGGAGGCTGGGGCTATTCTGAGGGCAGAGCAAACCTTGGTTTCACTGAAACCAAGTGTGATGGGGATGCAGTTGATGCTCCCAATGTAGCCAAGGCAGGAGCTGCCCTCCCACAGCCATGAGACAGTCTAAACTTCCCCTCACTCAGCTTCAGTTTGTTACCTCTTGTCCTGTCACTTACTACTTGAGAGAACAGACCAGCCACCTCCTGGCTCCATCCTCCTTTCAGGTAGCTGGAGATGAGCTCTGCCATCCCTGACAATGCTGAAACACCGAGGCTGTTTTTAACCACAAGAAAATCCTTCACACTTTCACTCAGGACAATGGAAATATTTCATTCTCGTAATATCAGACATTACAATGTTGATGATAAATTACAGATATTCTTTAAAATTATAGTATAGAGGGAAAGAAGCAGCAAAACATTTCACCATGATGAAACCCACTGCAAATATCAAAAGAATGTGTTTCTACCTTTACACCTCTGAGGATCCTGTCACCTCGCAGGACAGGTTCATTGCTTGTCCCCTGTGGACCACATGGGGACATGGAGGGAGACTTGTCTGAACTCCCACAGGGTCAGAGGAGGCACTGGCAATTCAGCCAAACCCAAGTTCAAACCTTGAAGGACTCACATCCCTATGGATCCTCCTAAACACTGCTTCTGTCTCCTTGAAAGACATTTTGGGAGAGACCTTGCACAACAGAAATGCCATTTCCACTTACACCCCAGTGATGCCCACATCTTCCAACAGTCCCATACTCCCTGCCTGCTACAACAGCTCAGAATTACCTTTACTCTTCCAGGGTGTCCAAGGGAGCAGCCCCCAAAGTGCCTTCTACACTGTGCAAATGCAAAGCCCTTCCCATGGCTTGGGCTGTGTCTCCAGAGCTCCCACAGGGAAGCCCCTACACCTTCTGCCAGGGTCCACAGTGACTTACACGGTCAGAAAATCCAGTCTCAGGCAAAAAGCCCAGCAGCTGTGACACAAATGGGCAATAAATGGGCAATCAAATGAATAAAGGACACCAAGCACTATATTCTTCTTGTGGTCCTGCAGCCAGGTAGCATCAAGTGAGAAATGCTGCCTCCATAAATAACACCACCACCACAAATCCAGGTCTTCAGATCCATGTTGGGGCCTTTTTCAACGAAGTGCTACTATAATTGGAATAAAAGTCCTTAAGTGAACATGATTTAATATCAGAGACACCGAACACTTCAGGTCAAAAATAACAAACTGGGGTTTCTTTTTTCCTCCTCCTGTAGGCAAAAACCTGATTTTTGTTTTCTTTTATTGTTGCAGTCTGCTTCCATGACGGTGTGTTAAACACTTATGAATTTCTCAGCCAAAGCCCTACCGTTCAGATTTACGAGGGCTGGTGTTTTATGAACTATCCGCTGCCCAAGCATATTTGGTAAATCCACATTCCACAAACATCACTGTGCTTGAAGTAAAGCTTCACACTCAGCTAGGCTGAGTGCTCAACAATACCCTCATTTTTAATCAGTCACCTGTTTCTCATTTTAAGTTTATCACACTTGAAAAAATACTATAATTTCTGGAGTTGTAAAGGAACCTACAAACTTTGGTCTCCGAAATTTCATTTCGAAGGCATTAACTCATTCTGAAAGTCCCTTGGCTATTGAAGGTGTAGAGTTTCCATTAACAGAATAAACTCCGTGGAGTATGGAGTGTAATGTTCTTATGGAAAACAGTCCCTTCCCCTAATTATTTAGTCTAGCAGGGAATGAAAATAATTAAGTCTCAAAATTCCCTTTTGAGTGAAGGGGGGTGGAATATGGTAGGAAAATTATAGACTTTTTTCAAGCCAGCTACTGAAGGGAGCTGAGCTTCGGTGGGCACAGAGAATCAGAATCAGAGAGTGGTTTGGGTTGAAGGGACCTGAAAGCTCATCCAGTTCCACACAGGCAGGGACACCTTCCATAGAGCAGGTCGCTCCAAGCCCCTGTGTCCAACCTGGCCTTGAGCACTGCCAGGGATGGGGCAGCCACAGCTTCTCTGGGCACTCTGTGCCAGTGCCTCAGCACCCTCACAAGGAAGAGCTTCTGCCTAAGACTTAATTATTCTATTAATCTAATTCTATTCATCTAAACCTGTCAGAATTGGGATGAGGCACAAAAACAGGGGAAAAAAAGAAGGCAAATGGTCACAGAGCACAAACAAGAAATGACTGAAGAAATGCAAATAGCAACAGGCATCAGTGACTGATGGGAGATCCCAGTGCTGGATCCAACCCAGACCCCAGCCCCGGGCAGGCTGATCACCTTCCATGCTCCCATCCCTCACTTTCACCCCTGGGTGCAATCCCGGTGGTGCCAATGTTCCAGGTGTTAGGATTTGGCCCCAACTGCAAGCCACAACCTGGGATGCAGAGTGAAAGGGGGTGTTGGATGTTGGCCTGAGCCCAAACAAGCATTTGTAAATTGTTATTTTTATTTTACACCCCCCAAAAATACCCCAGACCCATGAAAAACTTCGAAAGCAAAGTTAATGCCAGAGCAAAGCAGCTGCCACATAAACCCAATGCTGGATCCTGATCTTTTCCTCCTATAAACTAGCTGCTAAGGAGTGAAAACAGAGGCTGGGCTTTGGTTAAACCAAGGTAACACATGAATCAAGACCCTGTTCCACAAAATCTATAGCCATGTGTGTTCAACTGCATCCATGCTGCTGTGTAATTACTCACTGGACCTGCCTGTGTTCCCCTGAATGCTCTGCAATCCTCATCCTATAAAAGCTAACAAAGATAAAGAGTTGCTTTAAATTCCTGAACATTTCATTTCC
>JAOEHY010040048.1:0-10372 GCA_025447955.1 Psilopsiagon aurifrons | reverse complement strand
AGGGGAAGTCAAAAGCGTTCCTTCTGTTCAACAGAAAAAGTTGGGTACTTTATATAGTGCCTTTGTCCTCAGTGTTTTATCCAGTTTTGCCTTTTGACACCTCTGTGTAACAGCTGGTTACACTGATCTTGAAGTTAATGCTTAAGGAAAGCAGAACTGAAATATTTGCCAAGTCCAATGTAGTGAGTTTATTAACAAACAAGTGTACAAATACAGCTGTTGGTTTGAGTTGCGTGCTCCTTTGCCTTGAGTTTGATTGCTGGTTCTGTGAATGTTCAGTCTTCGGGGGAGGAGGAGGGAAGTTGTTCTGCGTCCTGGAGCTTTGGATCGTTTTTCTTTTTTTGTTGTATAAAATCAGAAAGTTATTTGATAACTTTCACATTGGGAGTTTAAGTGTATCCTGTTTAAACAAGGTTTTCATCTTGTTGGAGGGCTTACAAAGAAGTGTGTGCCTTTCCCTTGGCGCTTTGAAAGAGGCTTTCAGAAGAGTTCTTACATCTTTTTACTATAAAAAGATGGAATCACTTCAGTTTTACTTAAAGATATCTCAGGGGCATCATAGAAAGTTTCCTCCTTCTTCTTTATTAGAAGATAGCTAGATGTTCCAAAGTTCCTCTCTTCTAAGAGCTTAAATTACAGATATCAGCAAAAATACCATTAGTGGTGTAAATAAAGCAAGCCCTCCCTCAGCTTGTAATGATACCCGATAGACCTTTGTTAACCCTTTTGTAGTATGAAATCTTCCAGTATAATGTACATGATACAACCTATTTTCTAGGTTTTCCTTTACAACTGAAGAGAAAGCCAGCCTTGTGGGTATTACTCGCCCTTGTAGGCCATAACTTGTATTCACATACCAGTTGTGGAACTAAAAATAGAAAAATCAATGAGGTTTAAGCCGAAGCACTTGACTGCTATATTTATACCTATGTAGATGAAACATCAGTCATCATTCTGAAGCTAAAGTCTTCACTTAGCTTTAAGTCATTAAGTTAAAGTCACACTTTTGCTCAAGCTCGTAGTATTGTTGGCTTGGGGGGGGGAAGGAATTGTTTCATTAGTAATGCTATTATTTCTATTCAACTTTGACCAGAAAAAAATGAAAGAGCTGGAACAGAAGCTTCAGGAGGAAGAACATGCGAGGAAGCTTGTTCAGGAAAAAGCAGCTGAGGTAAGCAGCAGGAAGTCTCTTTTGTACTGGTGTTTGCTGTAATTAGCTCTTCCTTTCCAGCAGCTTTTCAACTAACTTGCTGAAAGGGCCTCCCATAGACATTGTTGAAAGCCTTGGGTTAGCTTTCTTGGTTTGGGGTTTACCTGTTTGTGTTTTCCTTCCTGTCTGAGGTGCTGAATGTTCTGAAGTCCTTTGAGCCTTTTGGAAACCTTTTTCTAACAGCACCCCTGCACTATAAAGCTGGAGTTCTTTAGTTGAAAGAAGCTAGTTGGAAGAGGAGTAGAAATGGAGAATAATTCATAGTTGAGGATGTATGAGTATCTCTGCTTTAAATAGATCAAGGTCAACAACTGTGCTCCCTTGTTTGTAGTTGTAACTAGAAATATTGTAGAAGGAGGCAAAAAAGAAGCAATATACTATTGGTTATGAGCCCATAAGGATGCTGGTCTTCTCCTAACCTTGAAGAGTTGTGTTCATTGCATATTCATTGAATGCTGAAGAACATGTAGTAACCATGTTAGGGTCTAGCATTAATCTTTGCATGAGTTTTAGGGGGCTGGGAAGGGTGTCTCGGATTCTTAGACTCATAGAACAGTTTGGGTTGAAAGGACCAGTTTCAAACCCCTGCCATGGGCAGGGGCGTCTGCCATTAGAGCAGGTTGCTCCAAGCCCTATCCAACCTGGCCTTGAACACTGGCACCGATGGGGAAACCACAGCACCTCGGCACCCTGTGCCAGTGCCTCAGCACCCTCACAGGGAGAACTTCTTCGTAATACCTGGTCTAAATCTCCCTTCTGTCAGTTTAAATCCATTCCCCTTTGTCCTATCTCTACAGGACCTTGTAAAAAGTCCCCCTCCAGATTTCTTTTAGGCCCCCTTAGGGTATTTGAAAGGTAGGGGATGATTTCTAAAGCCATGCCATAGCCTCGCCTTGGAAGGAACAGCAAGTGAAGTGTAGTGTATAGAGCTCACTGCTGACAGTGAGAATACTGACCTTGGCTTTTCCAATAGATGGTTGGTTTGGTTTTGGGTGTTTTGGTGTTTTGTTTTGTTTTTTGTTTTTTTTTTTGGGGGGGGGGGGATGTTGTTTGTTTTCTGTTTGTTTTGTTTTTTTTTTTTTTTTAACTGTCAAATTTAATAGAAGGAGTAAGTCTATTACCTATATGCACAGCATCAGCTAAGCAGGATTGGGTGGCATGACATTCCTAATATTTTGTCAAGTGTGAAGCAAAGCTGATGTTTTGGCACTTGCCTGCATGGGAGCAATGCAGTTAAGATTAACTCTCTAACTTGGATTAGTGATGAGCAGTGCTGTCAGAGGATGCACTCTGTTTCAGTTGACCTTGAACTGCAAAAGCATCCTAGAAGCTTGCAGCCCTGGCTTTCAGAGAGCCTGTGTTTTAGATAATATTATTTTGCAATTCTCAGTTTATTCTGTCTCTGATTATCTGGTAATGCCGGTCCAGTAACTCCCCTTATTCCCTCACTTAAGCTTCAGACCGGCCTGGAAACCAACAGACGACTGATTCAAGCAGCATCACCATTACTTTCCCCAAAAGCAAGGAAGCCCAGAAAGAAAACAAAACAGCCAGAGAAGGTAACATGGGGGGATTCAAGGGCAATTGCTGAGGAGTTCAATCAGGATGTAGGTTGCCTTTTTTGTTACAAAGGGAAAATGAGTTTGCTGTGGTGTCATCTGTAAAACATTTCTCTCTCCTTTCCTTGCAGAAATGCCCTCTTGCAAACCACCTCACTGCACAGCCCCATTACAGACTGCATCTGGGTGATGTGCCCTTTGTAGCTGGGAAGGTGAGCGACTCTAATTGTGAAGTGGAATGCTCAAGAGCTGCAGCTCCTTCAGTGGCTTTGGTTTGGAGCACTCCTGACACCCAGTGGTCGGATCGCTTAATGTTCTGTGACTTTTTTCTTCCAGTTTGTCTTCAAAAGGCATGTTGAATATCAAAAACTTGCTGAACTGGCACTTCCAAAAATGGGTTCTCTCTGCTGCTTGTCAAGCTGTTCTTGTTCGTGCATATTCATTCCGACAAAAAATGCATTACTGGCTGCAGAAAAAGTCAGTTTTTAAATGTTCTCTGCTTTATCAAGGTTGTTGACAGGGCTGTATAAAGGAGTCTCTTTTACTTTTCCTTCTAGTCTACCAGTCCCAGTCATTCAGTTGGTGCCAACGTGCAGCATGTCCTACACCTGATGAAACAGCACACAAAAGCTTTGTGTAACAGTCGGGTGGTAAATGATGCTCCACTAGCAAAACCCATCGGTACTGGTCATCCTGCCAGCAAAAGCAGAAAGTCATCTCTGCCAAAGGACTCCTCTTCATCCCAGGAAGAGCTCTCAGAAGTGTTGCTGACTTTACAAGATGAATTTGGACAGATGAGTTTGTGAGTTGGGCATAGCCTCCATTGCAGATGGTGATTGTAGATGCTTTGTATTTTGCCTTTTGCTTTAAAGTTGGGCTGGTTTGCCTGAGAAGGGTGTAAATTTTAGGAAGTCTGTGACATATCATCCCTTTGTTCTACTGGCTGTGGAGCCTGGCATTTCTCCTCGCACTTGGAGAGGTGTGGACCCCATACCTGTGTTTATATGCAGCAGTAATGAATTTGTAAGTGGTAGGGGAGAAGTGTGTGTGCTCCTGATGCAATATTAGGGTAGCTCTGGTAGTCATTTTGCATGTCCTAGTCAACAGAGCATGAACTGTTAGTGTACTGCACAACTGCAGTGGATACAGCTGCACAAAGCAGTAATGGAAGGAGTGCTGAGATCATGCCCTCGGGCAGTTATTTGGTCATTTTGAATGTGTGATTTGAAGCTACTTACGTTGCTGAGACTTCCTGTTGCAGAAGCCTGCCACCAGGGTGTTCTACTTCCGTAATGCTGCTGCCCAGCATAACTGTTGTCACCGGTTGGCCATGGCATGTTGAATGTGGCTGGCTGCTGATGCTGTAGTGTCCTTAAAGTGTTATTTCTGAACTGGGGATACAAGCACTCGAAGCCAAGGGGGTCTGATACAAGCTTTTTTCTGTGTGAATGCCATGCTAGTGATCACCAGCAGCTGTCAAAGCTTGTCCTGGAAGCCCCAACCACTGCATTGAGGGAAGAGCTGGAGAGGGAACTTGAGGCACTGGTGGGAAAGATGGAAGCAAAGGCAGACCAAATCAGCAAAGTCCGGAGGCACTGGTTGCAGGTGAGTTGCTCTTGTCTGTGTTTGTGCTTCTGCAGAGATGCAGTCTTGTGGGGTTTTTATGCTGTATCCTAATCCAGCAGCAATTGAATAAAGCAGGAACTACTGTAGAGCAGTAGTGCCTTGCTCTGACTTTGATATCCCAAAGGTAGTCTGTGTACCTCCATCTTTGCATCCCAGTATTTCCGCAGAAGCATTCTTTCTGTCTTACTGTGTCACCCTTGTGCCCCCTCTTCATCCTGTCCTGGGCAGAGCTTTTCCATCTGTTCCTACGTTGCATTTTACACTCCCCTCATCCCTTGAATGTTTTAACTGTTCTTTGCTTGGAGCTGATGACCTATTTATGTCTTGGTTTGCACTTCATGAAACCTGAAGTATCTGTTTCATAGAATCAAGGAATGGTTTGAGTTGGAAGGGGCCTTAAAGCTCATACAGTCCCACCCCCCTGCCATGGACAGGGACACCTTTCACTAGACCAGGTTGCTCAAAGCTCCTTTCACAATGTTTTGAATAGCGTGGCCTGTTCATTGAAAGCCATAAAACCTGTTGATTCCTTATTTCCTCTAATTTTCATTCGTTTTAGTGAATTTCTAACCTCATGTGTTCAATCTGGTTAAGCTCACATGAATCAAGATTCACCCACACCTGATGTAACTTACACACAAAATATACACTGGGAGCACTGCTGATGACATCCAGAATGGATATGTGAAGTGTTTTCAGTTAGAAGCATTACTCACCTTTGATCTCAGGATCTTCAGAGGAACTGTTGCAGGGAAACAGATGTGCAGTAGTTCTTGACAGTAATGGATCTGCATAAACTGAGGCTCCTCACTCACTACTGGTAGAAGGTCTAGGAGTTGGGATTTAGGAAAGTTGCTGCATGCTGTAACCGAGGAGCAGGGAGTACCACTACTTGAGGAGAGGAGCCTAAGGAGACACCACTTTGCAGTTTGAGAGCATGAATATGTCTGTACCTTAAACCATCCTGTTTCCTGTTCAGCCTTCAGCCAGTTCAGTCTTTGTTGCTGAGTACTGTCATAAGCTGTGATCTCTAGTGCTGTGTGGGTACCAGCTCTCCACCTCAGCAGAGTTAAGACATTCTTTTAAAGCTGCATCTCTCATAATAACTAGCTATTGCAATCACTTGTATGTATGTAGAAAAACTTGTTTTCTGTTTGTTTTGTTTTTAAAATCACTGGATGGCAGCAGTGACAAGTCAGCTTTTTGTGTGTATAACTTTTTCTGTTATCCATAATAAAGATGTTCCTCCATAATTAACTTGTTTTTAAAGAGAGAACCTAGAGTTCAGGGACACAGCTGAACATGGTTCTAAAGATGGGAATCTAGCAGTGCTGTGTAAGGAAAATAAAGTATGACTCAGGGTGACTGGAAGCATCCCTCTGCTGAGCTGGGTGAGATAAGCAGTGGGATATTGCAGCTGTCTGGAAGAATTGCTCAACATAAACTGAACCAAGGTCACACTGCTTAATGTTTTTCTTTGGGATTCTGTTTCAGCTCGAGAGACTTAAGAGAGAATGCAAGTCCAGAAAGACTTCTGCTAAACAAGGAAAAGACAGGTTCCCTGTTAGTGAGGTTAAAGTAACAACTACAGTAACCACAAAAGGCAAGAACGCTGGTCCCATCAAAGTGAAGCCTGGAGAGAAGAGTCGGAAGAACCTTCAGTTGCTGAGAGACATGCAGACCATACAGACTTCACTACAGAAAGATGATATCAGCTGGGACTACTGATTGTTCTGCCGGCGAGGTTCTTGAACCTTCTCTGTCAAACCTTCTCACATTCTGGATATAAAGCAGCTGCCTTTCTTGCTGTGTGAAAGAGACTACTGTATGCTAAGTGCACTTTTGAAACCCTTAACTCTCCATCCCTGGGTTTGATGTATGTATCATGGTCTAGCTTAAATCACAGTCCATTCACAGTCCACTGAATCTAACCATAGGTCTCCACCAGTTCCCTTTATGCTGTGGCTCCAGCAGTCCTTACACTTTCAGCACACCAAGCATTGCACATTTATGTGTGTTGGTGTGCGAGAAATGCCAGTGTGACTTCATGCTATGATCCAGCTGTGCAGCGAGAGGCTTCTCAGGATGCATTTTGTTGAGAAAGGATGCTGTGACCTTGAGCCCTAAGGGCTTTTGCCAACTCTGTTCTACAGGCACCTCAAACTCCCAAGTTACTGAAATGGAGTGTGTAAGGGAGAACAGGAAAACCCTTCTGGAGGTGTTCTGTGGAAAAGCTTTCCTAGTTCATGTTCTGCTGTGTTGCAATAGTCAGCATTAATGGCAATGGAGGTCTGAGTACTCAGATGAGGAGCAAAGTAACTTTATTTTACTTAATGATTGAATTCATTTCAAGTCTGAAGAGAGGAGTTTTTCTACATGAATGCTTCTTTAAAGCTATAGGATAGGGGATAATATCCTGTTTCCTCGTTCACAGCTTTGGGTGGTAAAGGAGCAAGATAAACTGCAAGTGTTTTAAACTGCAAGTGCCTCAATCATGCCATTCAGTCCTGGCATCTTGCTTTTACCTGAACTATGTGCTTTGAGCTGTCTGCTCTGGTAGTGGTGCAAGTAGTTTTGCACTGACTGGCACAGCTGAGTGAATGTTATTTATTATGTTAATAATTTAAAGAATTTCCTATTAATGGAATGTACCAAGACCCAGGTTGCCCATTTATACATTTGACAAATAATAAAGCCAGCTTGCCTGTTAAATATGTTGTGGGAAAGCTGCACCTCCCTTCACCTGTGTTTGCTGCAGCACTGTGCCCCATGCATTGTGCTCTGTGATGTGACATCTCCCTGCTCAGGGTGGTGAATATGAGCTGCTGTCAAGCTGCAGGTAAGGTGAGGGTCAGAACTGTCCATCTTTGCTTGTAGCTGAACAGACTGGGAGTTGTGCTGGTCAATGCAGACACAAGGGATTGGAGCTTTAATGACCCAAGGTTTTTGCTGTGAAGGGAGGAGAAGGCCATTATCCAGGCCTGGAGCCATCCCCCTTAACTTCATTTATGCCAGCGCCCTGGGCTCCATGGCACTGGAGTAACCATTTGGAGAACAGCAGTTCATCCTGGAGGGGCTGAAATGACATGAATTTTGCTTGGGAAGGACCTCTCAGGATCAGTGTGCTCAGACATGGGTTAACTGCAGCATGACCTGAGGCTGTCCTCATGCAGCTCCTTGCTTACAGAGGGCTTTGTAGATATTTTGGACTCCATATGCCCAAGTTGGAATTAAACGCACCAGGGCTGAGAGCTTCAAGGCATTGAGTTGATCCCGACTCATCCCAGTGAAGTTGGACTTAACATGAGTTACTTACATAGAGAAATGTGGATCCTTTTACAGCACAGTCACTGTGCTAATGCACTGTCAAGTGCAGGAATGGTTTGATTACTTATTGTGAAAGTATTTTTGTTGTACTGAGCTCTGTGTCTCTGTTACTACTGGTCTGCACAGGAACTTGTTCAAAGCTAAGTTTTGTTTTCCTGTTCTGAATTTGAGTTTGCTCATGAGCATTGTGCAGGAGTGTCTACAGAAAAGTGAGAGATGTGTATTGGACAAACTATTTTCAGTGCTATTTTATTCATCCATGTCAGTTGGAGAACCACACAGTTGAAAACAAGAGCACAAGAACTTTGCCCACTTATCCATTTTTATTAGTGTTAGCGAATCCAAACAGCCTTCATTAAGAAACAGAATATACACAGAGTCAGTTTGCTAATACAGAATAATGTTCTGAACCATCTTACATAGTGATTGTACATACAAGCAGCTCCTGCCCTTTACCCTTACAACAACTCCATCCTCTAGAATTCTTTGCACTATTGAACAATCCCATGCATCCCTGCCCACCCTATAACAAGTGCAGTGATCCATAGAGCCTGTGGTTCCTCCTGTCAGAAGGTGGCTGTGGATTTCTCTGTAAGCACTGTGACACTGATTGCAGTAGAGTAGATGGAGACCAAAGGGGAATGACTGTTACTGCTTTTGAAGGAATGTGGCTTTTGAAAGGCTATTTCTTACATGTAAGTTGGTCTGCTCTTGTACTCCCTCAGAAAATACTTCCTGTTGTGGAAGAGAAGCTGAGTGAAGCAACATGGTAATGGGTGCATTAAACTGGTGAGCACAGTGTGGGTCCTGTCATGAAAAAGCCACACAGGAACCCAGACCGAGCAATGCCCCTCAGCCTGGAGATGAAATCAGGCTGGAGTAAAGATCTTCACACATACATAACTCCCTTTGCTGTCAGATATATCTTCTACAACCTTGTACTCACTTGTTTGAAAGATCAGTGGGGCAGGCATGGTTTCACCTACTTGGTGTTTATTTCCACTTCTACAGTAAACATCTGTATTAAAAATGAATTTGGACTTCAGTATAGTCAGGTGGTGCTAACTCTTGAAGTATGCTATGAGGAGAGACCTCAACCTAGGGCTCAGAAACTGTCCTGAATAACTTTAAGTAGCAGTTGCAATGCAGGCAGAAAGGCTTCTTTGGTTGATGCACAGTTGCTTCCATTAGTTTAGTTAACAAAACACTGAAACACCTTAAGTATGCCACTAAGATCCTCCACAGAAGCATTAAAAGCACTGATTAGGCTTACCTAAGAGGAATGAAATGAGTGATCTCAGCAGCTCACACATGCCCCTTGGTGTTTCACTGCCCTGTGAGGCTGAGGCACTGGAGGACAGAGGAGCTGCAGAAACCCTGGGGGAGTTGAGTTCTGCTCCCTCTCTGACAGAGGGGTGAAGTTGCATCCTGCACATCCAGTGTAAACCATAAACAAGACTCTTTAAGTTGCAGAGATGGAAGTAAACTTTGTCCTGTAGATTGCTCCTCTACCACTGTGCCCTATTGGTAGAAGCTGCCATTTCTTCAGATAAGGCATCATTTACATGGCTTCCCATGGTCCAGGCCAAAGTGAAGGGAAAAGCAAGAAGGTGATATGTTCCAGTGGCTGTCACTGCTTGTCTCTGCTGGCAAATGCTCTCATGAATACTGCTGTGCAGGCACTAACACTAGAGGGTTCCTCACTTCATGGCTGTTTTCTAGGCTGCAATAGAGTCAGAGCTGATATTTCCTTTTAGCAAAGGGGAGAATTTCCAAACTTCTGAGCGGATGTTTCTCCTCCACTGTACTTCATCCTAGTGCACAGTCTCTCTTCAAAGCCAAGTGATTTCCACATGAACAAAGACCGAGCTCTAGGTTTCTTTTAGGTGGCAAGTGCAATGACCTTGTATTATCATCTAGCCACTGACAAGGTTAATTGCATAGGGGCCTTTTGTTCGTTTCTTTTTGCTTAAGCTTCCTCTAGTGCTACAGTACTAATAAATTACCCTGGAGAGAAATAAATAAATAGGTTGGCATCTCCCAGACACCACGCTGGAAACCATGGGGGCTCAGAAACGCTGCCCCCATGGTCCTGGGAAGGTACTTGGCACAAATAGTTCCTATCATACAACTGTCTGTACAGGAGCGACGCACTGCGCAGGAGAGCCGGCTCTCTCCGAGGATGAGGTGGAACGGTTGGTGATTTCTCTCTGCAGCTCCTCCACTTTCTTCTGCAGCTCTGCCCTCTTGGCAAGAAGCTCCTTGTAGCGATTGTGGACAGGTTCCTGCAACAGAACGTGCATCTGAGTGAGGATCATCAGAGGCTGGAGCGCTTCTGCTATGGAGAGAGGTTGAGGGAGCTGGGCTTATTCAGCCTGGAGGAGAGAAGGCTCTGGGGGGACGTCAGAGCAGCTCTAAGTGCCTAAAGGGGCTGACAAGAAATTGGAGAGGGACTTTTTATAAGGGCACGTAGTGATGGGACACACAGAATGGCTTTAAACTGAGAGAGGGGAGACTGAGATTAGGTAGAGAAGAAAGAATTCTTCCCTGTGAGGGTGCTGAGGCACTGGCACGGTGCCCAGAGAAGCTGTGGCTGCCCCATCCCTGGCAGTGTTCAAGGCCAGGCTGGACAGGGCTTGGAGCAACCTGC
>JAOEHY010040046.1:0-55940 GCA_025447955.1 Psilopsiagon aurifrons | reverse complement strand
CTTGAAAGTAGAAAATCCTTCTGATATCCAGCATAGGCCTTACTGCCTAGCTACAAAAGTGTGAAATTTAAAAAGGAAGACCAGACTGATTAATTTCCTGACTCAGAAACCTTTACAAGATTTGTCTAGAGTCAAAGTTCATGAGGACAGATTGAATCATTCTCACCCCTTATCCCAAGACCCCTATAATTACGACCTTCATAAGCTGAAAAGACACTCAGTGGTAATACCACCGACATTTTTCCTACCTATTAAAACATTGGTGTTTATATTTCTGCAATGTTCTTTTGCTTGCAAGATTATTACAGTCAGTACTTGCAACTTTTTATTAATATGTGGGAATAAAATAGTTTTGTAAGTTGTACCACAACCTTGTTCCATCAGTCATTTTAGGCCAAATGATGTCTACATACTGTGTTCCATAGAGAAGTAAGCTAGATAGCACACTCTTTTAAACTGGGTTTCATAACAACAACTATGTAACTACAGAACGCCAGGAATTCTGTTCATACTAACAATCCATACAAAAAATAAATACTAGAACTAAAGGCCAAATAAACTCACTTAAAATTATCAAGAATTTCAATTCTCTTTGATTCACACAGATTAACATTCATTAACATGAAACAAGAATTGCTAAAAGCTGAAGCTACTTGGACTGGGGAGGAGGGAGGGAGACTCATCCCATTAAAAAAAAAAAAAACCAAAAAAAACCAACAAGAAGTAACTTGTTAAGATCATAAGAAAATGTTTCTTTGTGCAACCTAAGTCAACTTCATTAGTATAGTATTCTCATTAACAGATATTTTATTAATACATATTTAATTCTATTAATAAGACAGAATATTAGGCAGTGTAGCAATACTGTAAGTACTGTAAGCAGTTTTGCAACAGTGAAACAGTTTTAGGAAAAGTTTAGATCTAATATATCTTTTTATGAGTTTACATGATGTGAGTATATAGGATTTGGTCTCATCCCTATTTTGTAGCTGCCTAAAGACAAACATTTCAAAGATATACAGTATCAACTATTCTGTAAGCTGTGAACCTGGTCACAGCACTGAAAAGTTCTATCTACCTCAGGAAGAAAGATTCAAACTATATACACCCATTTTTCAACAGCAGACAAAATTAAGTTCTTAACCCATAACTTCACATCTTTACTACTAGATCAGTGGTGAAATGTTTTATTTTAACTGCCATTTTGCCCCTTAGCACATAAGTCAGTTTCTTAACCAAACCAACCAACCACTACAACGAAATAAAAAAACAAACCCTAGAACAAACAACCTTTCAGAAAGAAGGGGAACCTATTCATGAACACCAATAAAATATCACAACCACATTTAAGAAGATCCTTCTTCTCTCCCTCTCACATTACAAATCTTGTAACACTGAAGTTGGAATATATTTTACCAATTTTATAAACACTGCACTGATTTCTCTTCATTGTCCTGTTACCTTAAAGATTAGAACAAGTATTTTCACACCATAACTACATAACTGTGTTCCTAATACTACCAACATGATAAAATGGGCACTGGTAAGTATTGGATATCACGACATAAAGACAAACTTCTACTCAGAAAGGACAAAAGTTGTAAGTATTATAAGCTAGAAAAAATTTCAGGGGAATAACATGATGATTTAAAAACCTCTCTTTTATATGCAGAACTATCCAAATGAGACTACTGAAACTTTGAAGTATAAAACTTCACTATAATTCTGGAAGACTACCAAAAAAAAAAAAAAAAATTCTATTAGCTACTTCAAAAATTATCCCTCTGAAGTAAGGGTTCAAAGTCCCACTGCAAAATATTAAATAATGAAATCTATCCAGTTCTTTATGAGTACTGAACAATACACTTCAAAACTAATTTCATAATTGAAGTATCTGAAAGAAACACTAGAAGCAAAAAAATTATTCTAATTACACAGAACATTATTATGATGTTCAAGGAAGACTCTCTAATAAAAATGTATATGAAATTGACAGTAAACTAACAATTTATGCTGAAATGAAAGAGTAGGAAAGCATAAAGCTTTTCATAATTCCACCTTACCAAAATGTGTGAGAAACAGTAAGAACAAGATTGACGATTCTGAAGTTACTGACTGCTCAATTTCAAAGTCTTCCCATTTCAAAAACAAATGCAGAAAAAATGTAATTGCTTCCAGGGAGCTAAACACTTGTATTATTCATTTCCTAATGTTGCCTGTCATTGCAAACCAATTACATTTGGACTCCAACCTGTGAAAATGCAGGCAGTTTCAGGTCAGAAAAGCCCATGCTTCCTCTTATGTGTATTAGAGGCAAGAACATTTAAAGTCCCTAGTTTCCTGACAATAACCAAAAAAGACCACACAGCTGCTCTGAGTGGAACAAAGTAAAGCAAAAAACGAAGCCTGGTCAAGAATATACAAACAAAGCTGCTTTTTTGATTCCAGGTAATAACCAATAGCAAATTGCCATATATGAAAAATAATAGAAGGATCAACAACCTAAATGTCTTTCAGGGTATTCACTGATGCATCCTTACCAAGCTTCAGGCAACAAGAAAGCATATTCATGTGGTGAAGTAGTCTCTGGAAAATTGGAGAGAATTGCCTGTCTGTGTGGAAGTAAAGCTGATCCATGGAAAGTGAACAAAATTTCCAGGGCTCTGACATTGCTTTCCTAAGAGGCAAAACATTAAATTGCAAAACCAGCTTAAGACAGATTTAGACTAAAAAGAGCAAGAAATGTAGGCTTAGGTCATGCAACAAATATTTAAATTTTTCTTTAGCAATAAAGAAAATTATTTCAGGGTCACTGAATACATTTATTTACAATCAAACAAATATACCTCCCACCTCTTAAACTCCCACTGAGACTCAAACAAGTTCACAGGTGGAAAAATGCACTGAAATGCAGAAATCAATACCAAAACAAAATTACAGTCTATCAAAATAAATATTAATACCCGAGCATAAGTTCTTGCTGAAAGGACAATATTCTGATTTCTGAACTTCTTGAAGAATTCAGCATCATAGTGCTGTTCAGCTGCATGAGGCCCTCCAAGGATTTCCTTATGGAAAAAAAAAGAAGTAGAAAGGATTATAAAAGATTGAGTTCCATGCAAGATTTACAAAAGCATCAAAAAGCCTACATTTCTGTATCTTAGGATAAGTATGAGATATACACAGAAAAGCATGCTGTTGGGTTCCATTTGTTTATGCGTAAAAAAAATATGCATTTTTGATTGATAAGCTACACCAATTCTCTGCCTTATTTTAACTAGGTTTTAGACAATGTGAGTTACAAAGAGATGCAGCAGAAGTCATTATGTGACTGGTGCCAACTGAAAGTTAAAAAACTAAGTAAAATACAGTCTGACATTCCAAAAACTTTCACTTCAATAAGCTCACGGAAGAACGGGAATCGTTAAAAAATCTGACCAGAACTTGCTAATTAGACTGGCAGAGGAAAATAATAGCAATCCTGCACCAACTCCATATCCCACGTTGTTGCATAACTTAATTCCCCGCCGATACAGTATGTTCAAAGAATGCTTCTGCCAAATTATACCTCTCAACACTAGAAGCCAGCATTTGCAACAATAAAGCAGGAGAAACACAGCAGCTTGAACAGGAAGCAGCTTACTTCTATCAAGCAACAGACTACAGTATTTCAAGAAAACTATAAACTTTTATGCTACAATACATAACACAAAAGATATGATGCTGTGATGAAGAAGTTACAGGACTACCTGTGGAATGAGAATTCAAAAGAACTGTAGGTAGTTACCAAGTTCCCTCACCTTGTAGGTTTCAAGGCGATCAAGGTAAGTTAAGAGCTTTAGCCTGCTACGGCACAGTTCTTTCTGTTCCAGTGTCAGCCTGCGTTCAAAACAGAAATTTTCAGGCTTGCAATAGATACTGTACATCATGTGCAAGTGAAGACAACAGTTACACATTTTAATGACTTCGTGTGCTGAAATGTATTAAGAAATTAAGTAAACCAAGAACTCTGACACAATATAATGCCAACTAAAATTTAAATCACTTTCCTATTAGGAATAACATACATGGGAGTAATTGCATTCTTGCACCTGTGTACTTAGAATAAACCTATAACTCTGAAAAAAACATGGCCTAACATTTCATTTACATTGAAAAGTTTACTGATAATAGCAGTTCTTGACGCTTCTTGGCCTCTTTTTCCTTTCTGGTATCCACTTCTTCATCTGGTGACAAAAAGTCTTCATAGGGAACTTCAGTGTCCACCTCCCCCAGTAAGATAAATCTAGAAGACAAAACCAACAATGTAATCAATGTTGAAAGAGATAAAACCCAGTTTTGTTGCTGTAAAGCAGCAGGTACTAATAACAAGCCAATAACAGGCATTATCTTGTTTCCCCCACCCCTCCACAAAAAAAAAAAAAAAAAAAACCAAACAAAAAGCAACAAACCAAAACAAACCACCAACCACACAGCTATGATGGTTGCCAGAAGTTTCAAAGTTCCACAGGTAGCATTGGGACTAGCAGCACCTCTACAGGACACAAGGGACATGCAGGAGGTAGTTCTTTGTGCAGTCATCTATTTCTACCACCAAGAACTGAATACTGAATAGAACTGTCTCTGCATGTATTTCCCCACCAACCCACTGTGCTTTCCTTTGTTCCCCTCCTCACTAGAACCACAGCAGATCATTACAACAGTTAGATCATACAACAAAACACATTTATAGGGGTAGCTGCATCTTCCAGAAGAGACAACAAAATCAGATTCTCACAGAAAAACAGTGACAACAGAAGGTCTCTATGATGGAGAAAATAAAGGGCATCCAGAGAAGACAAAATGCAGTACAAAATAAACAGTAATTTTACTTTTTACAAAGGTAAATGAGAATAGGTACCTGTGGACATCTGCAGAACAGTTTGATTCAAAGCATTAACTTTATATCCCACGAAAACATCTTAACATTAACGCTGATAAAAAATATTATCAAATATAAGGAAAGGATTTCATATACACCACTCTTTAGAAAAGAAAACAAACAAAGAAAACCTCTTCCCAAACCTGCCACCGTCTTCTCCTTTTCCTATGGCCACAAGAGCCTCCAAGTCTGTGCCTTTCAAGCCATACTGAAGCAGCTTCTTAGCAGCATCCACATTCTCTGGAACTCTTTCCAAGCACTCGTGAAGAACCCATGCACGCTTCTTAATTTTGCTCTGTCCAAGAACAAGAGCATAAATATAGTGTTACATGCTTCAACACAAAGCAATGAAACTGGAGATTGTTACAGTCGTTTAAGGTGTTTCTTCCAATATCTGAAGGGGGCCTCTAAGGATGCTGGGGAGGGACTCTTCATTAGGGACTGTAGTGAGAGGACAAGGAGTAATGGGTTCAAACTTAAACAGGGGAAGTTTAGATTGGATATGAGGAAGTAATTCTTTACTGTAAGGGTGGTGAGGCACTGGAATGGGTGCCCAGGGAAGTTGTGAATGCTGCATCGATGGCGGTGTTCAAGGCCAGGTTGGCAATAGCCTTGGGTGATATGGTTTAGTGGGAGGTGTCCCTGCTGGGGGGTTGGAACTAGATGATCTTAAGGTCCTTTCCAACCCGAACTATTCTATGATTCTATTCTATGATTCTTCCACTCAAGAAGATCTAAAGTTAATCTGATCATTAACAAAGTGAACAAAAGAGGTGAGAATGAAAAAATATAATTTCCTCAGAGTATTTGTGGCAGAAAAGGGCACAGAAATGCCAAGTGGCTTAGCAGAAATTTCACAACTGGAACAGATGTTATTATTCATATTCCTTAATTAGTGCCACTCCTTACACTAAATTATATGTGACATTTGGGGACTAAACCTCAATTTTTATAAACCAAGTGTATTCCACAATAACACTAGCATCATTTTCACTATCAGCCTCTTCACATGCCAGTAGGATTCTGTGACAGAAAAGACACACCAGCACCACAAAACATTATTGGTTTTATCTGCTGATCTTCAGTTGAGATTACATAGAACATGGAGAATGACTACTTGTAAAAAACCTATTTTGACTTTCAAATAACATCTGAATTGAGAGAAAAGGAAAAAAAAAAAAAAATTAGATGGCTTTTCTACCCTATAGCACCATTAGATGGTGCTGCTTTGACAACACTTGCCTGCTAAGTTTGAAGTCTTTTTTCTAAGCCAAAAAAGCCCCACATTGTATTTCACTGACAAGCTACAGCTGCAGATAGCAGAGTTCACAGTAAAACCTATTATTCAAACTTTGTTATATAGCTATGAATACCAACTTCACCTTCCCATTTAATTTTCTAAAATACTTGGAAGTTATTTAAATGCTTTATATTTCTAATTATTATTATTCATTTGCCAGGCAACAATCTACTGCCGATTACATTACAGAGAGCATGCTGCTATTAATGGCAATTAGAAGATACTCCAAATAGAAGATTCTGATTAGCTTCCAAGGTCTGTTGATCAGGCCTTCAGCTAAAAAAGTAAGATAACACACTTCCATGTAACAGGAAATGGAATTTGCAGGACAGCTCTCCAAACTGCCATCAATTTATGTTGCATAAATTAGAACACAATTGAGAATTTAATCTCTGTAACAATAACACTGATAAGAAAACTACAAGTCACAAAACACAAACCCACCAAGTAGTCTTGAATTGAAGCAACGTTAACAGTCGACTTCCTCCACTGTCTTTGATACACAAGATCAGAATCAAGCCCGTATGCTTGAGCCAAAGACAAAGCTTCTCCATATTCTTCATTATCAATCTGAAAAGCAAACACTTGAAAGTTAAAGTAATCTGATCTCCATTAATTCTGTGTATTGAAGCAGGTAGAGGGATAATTACTGCAGGTATGATTAAGCAGTAAGAAAGAGAATGATTCAAGATACACATGAGTAACACTGAGATCTGATGGACATATCTACAAAATCAGAGATTTTTCCTCAAGAGAAAGGGAGATGTTATTTAGATAACCACTATGACATCAGCACTCCCTGGAAACTCTAACAGCTATACAGTGGGCTGCTTTACCATCAGAACTATTGAAATGGACAAGACAAAGTGCTCTTAAGTACTAAGAATAATCCTAAAAATTAAAAAGTATCTATTCAGTAAAACTGAATCACAGGCCTAATTTGTATATAAGCCTGAATAAAAACCATGCAGGTAAACTACATTAACATCAGAGTGTAAGTTAACCCATTCCCTGGCTAGTAACAAGCTAAACTAATTTCCTTCAACATATTTGCCAGGCCTTTTACTATCTGTAAACACTTACATGAGTACACTTCCAAGTTTGGTCAAGCTAATGATACACAATGTCTCGCCAGTGACCAGTAAACATCATGGCATTTGAATTATTAAAATGCTAGTTTTAAACAACAATCCCTTCAATTAGGTAACATGGTACGCTGTCAGCTATGACACCCTTAGAATTATGTGCCTAAGTCCTTATTAACACTGCAAGAATAAAAAGAAAATCAAGAAATTTTTTTCCAAATAAAACTGATTAAGAGAGCTGTGGGCTTTCCTTCCATACTTACTTTTCTCTGGTAGAGCTCCTCTGGAGTAGTGGATCTCAAACTGACAAGGCGAAAATTCTTTGTAATAGTACGTGGACGTTTCCGTGGAGGAGCAAATCGTTCCATTTCTGTCACAAAGTATAGACCTTGCTTTAGGTAGCTGAAGTATCTGTCCTTGGCAGAAGTTTCATCATCTGAGTCAGAGTCATATTCTCCCTCATCTTCATCGCTCAGCCTGCTCTCCAGGCGCAATCTTTTTGGAACAAGTTTTATCTCACACTGCAAACAAAATAGAGTATGAAGCATCCACCTAGTACACCTCAACTACCTTGGTGAGAATTGAGTACAACTCCACTTCCAGTACTTCACATTTCAGAATCAACACCTTTTCTCTCCTTCTCTGTTAAATACTTTATTTCTCAGCTTGTTTGACATTATCTACAAAACCTGATTCCATCTATCTCCTATACCTGAGGCCTCATCCCTCACCTACTGAAGAAAGAGTTAAGGTTTCTTAATAGTAACCCACTATTACACTAAATGTTGTACACCACCACAGAGAGGACAGAACTATGGAGGCATCTTTGTCCACTATTATACACCTTACTCGCGTATACGGCAGTTTTTTTCAAATCTTAGCTATTCAAAGCAAGGTTTTCTCTTCAATGCAAATGTAATCTGAGACTACATCCTTAGGCTGTAATATACCAGTCACTGGCTTATCTTATTTCCAGAATAATGAAACTTTCCTAAAACCTACACACAGCTTTGTCACTTACTGACATATTGTAATAAATATTATTTTAAACTTTCATTTAAGATGTTTAAGACCTATTTCAGAGTAAGCCTTAGGAAAGAGTAGTTTTGTTCTTTTCACACAAAATACCTAGTTAATTTTGTTATGTTCTGCTCAATCCTGGAATCCTACTAAAGATGAACAACAACAACAACAACAAGTTTCTCTTGCATGGCTTTGTCTTAAATTAAATTTGTTCCTCATTTCTTTTAAATACACTCCCTGGATAAGAAGCATCTGTTTCAAAAAGGGAGAGGGATGTCTGCAGTATTCTTCAAATGCGGTAGCATACAAAGCAGACAAACCTGTTGACACAAACTGTTCCCTGCAGCAAGATTCCTCTCAGTCAGACTCAGTCTTCTAGTTTTGCTTCTACTCTCCAGAAGTTATTTGACAATCAAGTTTTTATTAAGACAGTTAAATTGTGGCAAGTTCAGAATTTCCCTGCAATACTTATCTAGACATGAGGAAACAATCACTTTTTCTATAAGTTGTTTTTAATCACACCACACACACAACAGCCTTAGTATTACATATACAAAAGAAAATTGTTCTACTACATTCCAAAACAGTATCCATCTGCGCACATTCCTCACCTCCAGACTTAGAAATCCTCCATCATGAGCTGAAGTGACCTGAGGAGAACTTTCAAACCATTCACATGACTTCCCTAGCAAGTTTCTTAAGGTCTTGACTGATGACACAGTCAGTGCCCCAGAGCAGCGAGCTAAGATGACACAGCTGTCTGCCCACCAGTTGACATCTATCAGTGAGTAATAGGACTCCTTATCTGAAATAAAGGAACACACAAATAAGAATGAATCATGCAAACAAAGGTAACTTAAAGCACCAGATAGTTAATCAGAAGTTACTTCAGTTAATAAGAGGTTTCAGCTGATAACCTAATTTCATTCACTGATTACTGTATGTGCACCCTTGATTCTTTAAGTTTGTATTTTAGATCAATTATATTTTACTAAATCAGTTCTGTATTAAATAAAGCTGATAAGGAGAAAAAATTAAAAAACCCTACACAATTGTTAATGTAGTTATTTTTTTAATATTATTTGGCAAAATCCACAGTAAACTGATTTACTTGCACAAAATCAGACAAATTTGAGACATTTGATAAAGATGCGCTTCAGGACTGCCCAGGCTATCCTTGACCCAGTCTCCCTGGCAACAAGCTCAATACTGATGAAAGTCTTAAAAGGTTATACTACTTTTGAGGACAAGTGACAGCTACGAAGAAGGCTCCTGAAACAGTCTGCAAGGTGAGGCTATTTAAAAAGACTAAAGCAACAAAACAAACAAATTGAGGATGGAAGCTGTGTCATTTCTAAGGCTGTCCTGATTATGGTAACTGGATGTTGGGACAAAACGTTCACCAGAATTAGCTTAACTTGTCCACTACAGCGTAATTTCCTACCTCTCAGATGAGAGCAATCTTTCCCCAAACAGCCCTGAGAAACTGATGTGCTTATCGCTTTTCTGTTAAGCACTTGAGTGCTTAGACAGCAGCCTACCCATGAAGGTGAGATGAAACAAGCCAAAGACAGAATCACCAAGAAAAATAGTAAAAAGAAACAGAGATCTTTCAAGAATGCAGATGCATAGAAGCAGTAGTGAATGGATCATGCAATAGCTATTTATCTCTGCACTCCTGGAATAGCCCTGCAATAACCAGGTGACAAATGATTGCACACAATAACCTGAATTCTGGGAAAAGATAGAGACTGACATGCACATAAATCCAGTCAGACAAAACAAAGCCCTTTTGTTTTAG
Organism: Psilopsiagon aurifrons; assembly: GCA_025447955.1. Lineage (NCBI taxonomy): Eukaryota > Metazoa > Chordata > Aves > Psittaciformes > Psittacidae > Psilopsiagon > Psilopsiagon aurifrons. Next base: position 45,810 of record JAOEHY010040046.1, on the reverse strand, counting down.
AATTTTAAACTAGTATCTTTAAATTATGTTAACTTTCAAGATTTCTTAGACATTCATAGAAAGAAAAAGTAAAGCTCAGTTTACATTTTAGACTGTTGACTAATAATATGTTACCTGCAAGACAGTGATGTAGCAGCTTCTGACACAGGCTGAGATATCTGCTCAATGTTCAGCATTATACATAGTCCTAATCACATTATCAATAATAAATGAGGTCACGTACTAATTGAAATATCATCTTATTTACGGTTATAAGATAGAGGTCTGGGTACAAAAGTATTCTTAAGAAGAGATTATAAAAAAACCTACTGTGACACTGATTTAGCTATGCCATGTTACAAATTCAAGTCATACATACAATTTTGGCCTCTATTCTGAGATTTAATTAAGCCATTTTATATGTTTGTATATTTGTATATTTTTAACTACACAGTGATATAAAATAATGATCTAACTGTACCACGTACCTTTTATTTTCTTTCTTTTTTCACTAGAGAGCCTCCAGTCTGGGTTAAGTTCATCATAACCTGGCTAAAAGAAAAATAATAAAAAAAAGTGTGAAATAAAAAAAAAAATTATATGCAAGTAAATCTTTGTCATACAGACAACCTGCTTATTTATTCTATTGCTGATTCACTCATCTTTCAACGAAAATGTTCCCCATAAATTCAAATTTTTCCTGAAAATAAAATATACAGTTGCTGTAGTGACACTGGGCTTATCTCCAGACAGTCAAACTAAAAAAAAATAAAAATCATACCAAAATAGACTTCTGGATTTTTAAAAAAAATATATTAGGAAACACGAGTACAATCAGACCTGCCCTAATAATCACACACTAAAGATTTCTGAAATAAAGGCTCTCCAGCAATCAGAAGCTGACCAAGCGCTTCTTTGTACATTTGTACGCAGGACAGCAAGCACATAAATGAAGAATCTCCAAAATAGCTCTCCTGTTTCCCTGTGCAGTGTTTCTGACTATAAGCCTACTACAATGCCGTAAGGATTTACTATGGCTATTTTCATAGTTATGAAGCCCCTCTCAAGACTAGTGCAGCAAGAGAAGCAGCATTATTTAATGAGGCACTGCAACATTTAGAATTAGTAACCTGTTGCTCTGTTGTTTTTACAACTTTAGTAATAACAGAATATATGGGAACAACACAAATACAGATGACAGTAATCCTGCCCCTAACTGCAATGCAATGGAAGTACAGGTGGATTATATAGCACAGACAACACAAGCAGGTTTGGGTCACGCAGAAGGTGATTTTCAGACTTAATATTTTAGTAGAAAGGGTCTGCTAATTAAATGAGGCCGCTTAAATTTAATAACTATGACTGTGTGACGGTTAAGTAGAAATCAATCACATAATGAAAATATCCATTATGCTTGGATACTAGTTTCACCTGCAAGAATCTTTCTAAAAACAGTCAAAACACTGAATACTTCTTTACACCACCCTCACTAAATGATAAATTCCTGAAAGTTGCTTAAAAATTCACATTCATTATTTTTATAAGCAAAGAAAAAAATATAACAATTCACCATAAGCACTTGAGCAAAATCTGTATTCGCACAAAAATCTGAAATGTACATTTAAAGTACAGGTATAGACAGACATGCATACCTAAACACATGTACATGCACAACACTTTTGCCAACACTGCAGCAGAATTTTTGATTTTTAGTTTTTGTTTTTTTAAAAATACATTCCTAAAGAAGCTTGGAACTACATTTCTGCAATAGGCTGAAGTCAGCCAGCAGCTAAGCACAACCCAGCTGTTTGCTTGCTACTCTCCCCAGTGGGACAGTGTAAGGAGAGTGAAAGCAAGAACAGTCATCAGTCAAGACAAAGACAGTTTAATAAGCAATAGAAAGACAGATTAAATAAATAAATATATAAAAACAAGTGATGCAAAGGCAATCATTCATCATCTCCCACAAAGAGAACAATGCAAAACAGCCTCTGAGCCATGGCTACCCACCAAAAACCTCCCCCTCCTCTGTTTTTATTGCTGATCATCATGTTGCATGGGAGGGAATATCCCTTCTGTCAGCAGAGCTCAGCTGTCCAGGCTGTGTCCCCTAAAAGGTCATTGTGCACCCCCAAACTACTCATCTGAGGGACACCAGTGAGGAACAGAGAAAGCCTTGAAGCTGTGTAAAAACTACTGAGCAGCTGCTAAAACACTGGTGTGTTACCAACAATGTTTTGGTCACAAATACAAAACTTAGCGCAGGCTGCTGTAAAGAAAATTAACACCATTCCAGTCCACAACAGTTTCACAGTCAATATAGCCTAACCAGATCTGACTGCTTACCTGACCTCCAAGAACCAAAACTTAAGCTACACAATACCACAGCCATGTTTCCAAATCTCGCTTTTGCAGTCAGATCAAAAAGGGCACACCAGTGGTGTTCAGGATGAAAAAATACCATTATGTCTACAAGTATTTATTGACTTAAGTCTTTCCTAGAGCCAAATTTTTTGGCCTATATTTTCTTTGAATTTTTTCCCGACAAATCGTCATTTAAACATCACAGTTATCATAATACCCCAAGGAAGACTTCTTCCTTCATTCTGTCCTCTTCCTCGCTATAGAAGACTATGCCCATACATGATGTACATAATGCCAAGGAAGCGTTTTGTTGTAGACCTTATAGTATCTACTGCAAAATGCATAGGCTGCAGAGAAATTCAATACAGTGTAGGGAAAAAGCTGTCTGTTTTATATGAATGCATAAACCTGAAGAATTTAAAACTGCCTACAAAAAATGGCAGAAATATTTTCCACTGGCATTTCTAAAGGAGTCAATATACTGTGCAAAGATTTACCCTGCAAAAGGAAATTATAGAGAAGAATCAGAAACTGCAAATATTTAATCGTAACATAATGTGGATTTATTAATCAGCATATGCTCCAAAACACAACTGTTTATTACTAAGTAGCAAATGTTTTATTCTACAATAACTTTCTAATAAGAAAAACACGCATACAATAAAGCCATCTTTGATCAATACTGTGTAGGAAATATTAGTGGTAATTGGTGCCATATACGTCTCATAACCAAAGATCCAGTCTGACTAGTTACTCTGGTTAAACCTAATGTCAGCTCATGTCTTCCAGGTTTAGAACCTAACAGGTGCTCCAAGTGAAAAGCCTTTCCATTTCTAGTGGTCTAGAAATTATTGAGACTAAAACCAGAATACTTTGCATACTAGTGAGAATCATGTCAGATTTGTCAAATTTCAAAACATGGATATATTTTCCTAACTAAAATAAAGTGCTACCTTTACCCAGACAGTGTATTAGTTATTCGGAATTTTCTTTGAAAACAAATTAATTTTGTAATCCCAGTGTTTAAACTCACACTAATTATGCAAAAGTTTGACAGTGTCTGTGCAATTCCTAACTTAAGACCCCCTACCAAGTTTGCAAACAATTCCGGTAGAAAGCAGTGACTTATTAACACCAGTCTGATGAATAATCTACCCTGGAGCATTATCTGGCAGAAGGTAAGGTAAATTTTGAGGGAGGCACAGACTACTGCCTTAGACATCTAGCAGAATTCGGGTTTAATCACCCAAACAAAGTTGTGAGTGTTGATCACCACTTATATTTTAAAATAGCATTTAAACCTACCCCTAGCAGTGTTACCCAGTTGGCTTCAAAATGCCTCACAGAAAAACTCATTGCAGCACAAATGACTCTTTTTTCTTAATATTAGGGCTTATGGTTAAAAGATAGAAAGATTACTGTCAAAGTAAATACAAAGCTCAAAACATATGAAGTTCACAGCTTTACCTCCATACTATCTTTCCAGTCAACTGAGCCACTCTCATCTCCGAGGAAATAGATCCTCAGAGGATTAAGATACATACCACAAGTATCTAAATCCTTCTTACCTGATCAGTTTGGTCCCATTCTCCTTGTTGTCTGAGAGATGGAATAGACCAGATCGTCAGTTTCCCTGAGAAATGAATAGCTGCCAGAAGAGCTCCATCAGGAGAAAGATTCATCTTGAAAACTCCATCCTGCCAAATATTATGTCAGCAAAGTAAAACAAAACAAAAAAACACCTAATCAAATAACAATTCCATGATTCAAACAACAAAAAAACACCCCCCCCACACAAGGATTTCCCTGAAAAACCCACAAAACCCCGAATAATTTTTTTTTTTAATAGTACGGAAAAGGAAACGTACAGTATTACATCCTGAAAATTTAACATGTTTAAAATCAAACACCACCTATGGTGAAAGTCAGAATACAGGTAAAATATCAACTGGAACATGAAGCGTAAAATTAACCTGTATTAAGGCAGAAAACTACCATAACATGAATGATGTTATGGCAGTTATATGTACGCTATGGTATATATAGTTATGTTATATATATGGTAGAATAATGTTATGATAGCTTTCTGTGGAAATGTGAACTTCTGTAACGCATTGTTATACAGGAAATAAAATTTGAAAGTGTGGCATTCCTAGGAGAACACTGCAGACAGCAATACAGAGCTACTTGAAAGAAAATCTGCAAGTTGATCTTTGTTCAGAGAAAGCACTCAGCAGCCTCAGTTTTCTACTGCCCTGCCTCTCAGGTCCACCCAGGGAGGACTGTTACCAAAACACAGCTTAGTACAGCTCTTCTTCACTGGGAGTAAACTTTCGGGTGAACACCATTACAATCGAAAGAAAGAGGCGGGGGGACAGGAGGGAGCAGGAAATAAAAGATACACAGATGAAGAGATCTTGGAGAAGCAAACTGTTCATTTCAGGCCATGGAATTCAAGAATCTTTTGGGTAATAGTAGACTAAAACAACAATATAGTAGCAGAGTAAGTTCCCGTAGATGAAATAATTCAACATCTGTAAGTTACCTTTTGAAGACTATAAAAATTCTCCTGGATTTAAGTTTTCCTTCAGATCTGAATATCTTCAGAGGCAAAATGTACTTCTAACAAAATATTTCCTTAAGGATTCATGAACTCCCACACAATTACGACTGGATCTATACACTGTTTCACAAGACAAGAGCCTCTAAATACACACTCATATTTTGAAGTCAAACTTAGTGCCACTGGCAATGCATAACAATTTCTGAAAATACAACTTCTATTTACTCTACCCAACACAACTCAACTTCTATGTCTTCAGAAAGACCATTAGGTTCTCAGAGAGCCTAGTCTTCACTGAAAGACAGCAGAATGTAGATTCCCAAAAATTTTATTATTTATTAAAACCCATTTTTGATAGCGCAGTTTGCTTTTCAAAACTTCCTATATAGTAATGTGAGAACTGTCTAACTCTGCAGCTGATCAGTTTTTAAGCCAGCCCCTCACTTTTTGGTAAATACTCCAACACAAAATGAAGTACAGAAAGGTCACTAGACATCCATAAGAAGTTTAAACAGCATTTCTAAAGAACATTACTGGTAGGTAATATTTGAAGGCAATATTCTTTCAGCATTTGTTTGTTTACGTTTGGGGGGGTTATTAATTTTATTTCTTAGGTTGTTTTAAGTTCTAGCTATGCTACAGAAACAATTACTATTAAGCAATCTGCTCACAGCTATGGAAAGCACTACTCAAATCCAAGCTTAAAATGTGTTTTTAATTGAAAAGGAGAGCATTACTAAGGCTTTTTAAAAAGCTAATTAAGAATTACTTATATTAGAAAATTTTCTAAAGTATTTTCTGATTATAGCGTTAAGCAGCTAGAGAACTGCAATCTCTATTGTAGTTTGCCAAGGAATTTTACATCCTTCTAATGGTAATTCCCTCTTGACAAATCAATTTGCATGCACAAAGGACAAAGAACAATAGACTGTTAAAGGACTTAGAAATGTGAAGCTAAAAAATATAACCCATTCAGATAAATGATCAATACTACACAAAACAGATCTTTAAAAGAATTAAACATTTACGCAGTTGTCTGTAATAATTCTCTTTCTGCTAAATCTTGAATTTGGGTGGCCATTAACACATTCAAATTTACCACCCCAGTAGCATTATGCATAGATATTCATCAGTGTTTTGGCAAAGCAGGCAATGCTGCCTCAGTAAACAGCCTGTCAATTTAAGAGAACTACAGAACAAGATACTGAAAACCTCAGCAGGCTGGCACTTCACATTTTAGAAGTGTCATTTAAGTTAGCAACACTAAGAATCAAATCTCAATATAGCTAGTTCTAACATACAAGTCCTCTAGTTGCTGTGTCTGTCATACCTTAACACCGTTGCCAATTTCCCACTAAGAATATAAACTCTACCTCACATATTGAAACCATAACCTCTGAAATTGGATTAAAACACACAAGGATGATTAACAATCTTTGCTCTTCTTTGTAAATTCAGTACTGGCAAGTAGAAAGAAGCTATAATACAACTACACTCAGTACTAGACTTTATTTCCAGTGCAAAAAGTTTACTTCAGCCTTCTCTTTTGTATTTTCTGTGAAGAAAATAAACTCTCTCCCCATTCTACCCCTGAGAGAGGGATTCGGAAAGATTTGTTTTCCCCTTCCAATCAGGTATGCAATTTCTTCTTATAATCAGTCACCTAAACATCCCAAAAATCTATTAAAGTCACTTCCAAAGTCCATATAACTTCAGACCAGCATTTTTTCCCTCTCAAGAGGACATGGTTAGGATGATAGACAGATCTTCATTCTTCTTTTCTATTGTAGAACAACCAAAAAAAAAAAAAAAAATGCGGGGGGGAGAAACAAATCGTTTAGGAGGAGGAAAAGAAGGATAAAAAAAGTGAATCTAAAAAGGCTACACACAACTAGTAGACAAGAGATAGGATAGGAAGTGGTCCTCAAGTACTGCATGGGTAGCTCCTGAGGCATGTAGAAGAAAGCCACAAGCACTGTGTGGAAAGCCTTGCACACCTACGTATCAGCATGACACTCAAGATTTACCACTCACTAATCCAGAGAGGAGGAGAATACAAGGCCCATATCCAGGGTTCGCTGAATAAATTTCATTCTGATCAGCAGTTTCATTAGGTTCACACACATCTTGGTCACAGAAGTTCAACCAATGATAAACCCTTGAAGCTACTTAGCAAAATGTTTCCATAGTATCACATAACAGACTGCACAAATCAATTCTTTCTGTCTGCCCTCTTTAAGCCATGAAGGCTTAGTTTGAGTCCACTCATTTTCTTCTTCCCTATATTGTAGAACAATTTTGGGCTGTAAGTCAAGGGTGTTTTTGTTTGGTTTATAGTGGGAGTGGGGTAGTGCAAAAAGCTGGGCTTTGGTCTTCATATTTATCTATCTGGTGTGCATTTGAGAAACATCACCACAATCGATTCTTTTCTTATGGAATATATAACATGCTATGATCATTACATTCATTAACAAATAATTAGGCGGCTTTTTACCCTTTCCTCCTTGACTAACAGTTTACAGTTAATATCAAACTCTACATCTCTAGACCTGTTCCTGTCAGTATGCTGAAAACCTCTGATTCAAGCTTCAGCAGAATAACTGGATTTTTAAAAAACTCAAATAAATAGCGACTCCATTCAATGCTTAAAGCTTATTAATTTCTTATATTTTTATAGAAATGTTAATTCTCATTTGCATAAATTAAAAACCACTTTCAATCAGTGTCTCAGGCAGTCATTAACAGATAATTATGAGACATTAAAAGACATTTCTGAGGTAGACCTAGACCTTAATACCTGTTCTGTTCCCCGCCTGCTGTAAAATCTTAAATTCATAATCCTGAATAATCCTCTTCTCTGTGTCTGTAAGAACAAAAATATATCATACAATGAAAGAATCTCATACATTGTTTCACGCACCAAAAAAACTGAGCCATATCTAAAATACTAAAACAACTCCAAAAGATTCTTTAAACTTCCGTAAGACTGCCAACTTCAAAACAATGCATGGATAATAAAACCCAGTTTGCATAACTTTGCCCATTTTGCTAGGTATTCATCATGCCATGAAAAAGCACTACACATTTGCAATAAAATTAACAACTTGCTTTTAAAACTGAACAATAGCTATATGAGTAAATACTGGAGTATTATACTTGTATACTTTAAGTTGATTTCAGTACATATAGTTGTCACCAAATCAAACATTTACTTCTACTAGAAACAAAAAAAAATGAGAGTCAGACTTCAACTGAAACATGCCAGGTTGGACACATCCTTGGGCAACATGGTCTAAGGTGAGGTGTCCCTGCCCATGACAGTGGGGTTGGAACGAGATGACCTTAAGGTCCTTTCCAACCCTAACTATTCTATAATTCTATGATTTGTGGTGTGCTGCCTTTTGTTATGAAGTAATAAAAAGACAAAAATAACTGGAACTTCTTCCAACAAAGACATGTAACGTATTTCAATAAACAACTAACAATTTCTATATTTCTATGCTACTTTTTTTTTTTGTTTGTTTTCTCTTGTCTGGTTGTTTCTCTTGTTCGGTTGTTTTTTTAAACCACAAGTGATAATCAAGAACTGAAAAGTTCAAATCATACTTGCAAAAAAAAAATCAAAAGCAGAGGCATTGGTGGGGGAAGAGGTAACTTACTAGAAGTACACACCATAGCTTACAAAAATAGCAAAATATTGTATTAAAGTCTTCTTTCAAAAAATATTTGTATTAAACTGCTCCTTAAATAATTCTGCCAGTAAAAATATTCATCCAGTAGAATAAGGAAACATACTTACTGTTCTAACATCATCTTCATAACTAGTGACCTCTTTATAATGGGGAGAGCCTGACAGAACTCTCCAAGCAGATATGCCACATCCAGTTGCTTTAGATACTTCCTCCTCATGTGTTTCACAGCCTCCTACAAGGAGAAGTCTGTAAAATACATTAAGGTATATTACAGTTTTATATAATGCCACATAAATGTCCTTCTTAATTGTCTTGAGAACTAGAGCAGTTTGCTTCCCATAACAAAAAGACTGGAGTGTACAAAGGTATCTAACAGCTCCAATAAGTTTTGTCTGCAAATAAACATACTTAAGTTCAAAAAGACTTAAGTAACATTTGTTATTTGTGGCATTTAAGGCATAATTCCCAACATTTAAAATGTGTCTCACCTCAAATTTTAATTTCTCTCCTACTCTCAAAGAATTATAACAATTACAGCTTAAGCTTAGGAAAAGTTCTGATCATTCTGTTCAAGCATTAGGTCTCCACTTATTTAGATGTGTTATAAAAACTACTTCTCTTTTATTGAGGAACCAAACGTGTCAAGGTTTCTCAATTTTGTTTTCTAAAGCTACTCTACCAATTATAAGTGTGCATGCAATAATTTTAGTACACACACTAGATGATATTTTTAAAACTTTGAGGGAACTCTTACAATCGTTGCCGAGTACCACTAAAATGCATCAAAATATTTCCCTTTGAAGCCCTTTCACCTTATTAACAAACACTTTTATATTTAACTGATGACTATTTTGATGAAAGCTTTGAGAACAGATGTCTACGTTTGTTTGGAAGCATCATATCAGTGAATAATCCATCAAAAACTAATTGCAAAAAAGGCACAGATTAGAAAAGCCAGAGCTTCAGCCCCAAGAACGCTTCTTCATCGATTTTCAAAGCCCATGTCACCCTTGAAATGCTCTACCACCTAGTGGCTGCTTTTCATATAGCTCTCAGCTGTAATTCGTGCATTTCAAAACATTTACTGCAAGAGGCAACTGAACGAAAAGAAAAATATTATTTCCACCTTTAATCCTCTTTAAGAGGTCAGTAAAACTTATCATTCCCAGGTCTCACGCTATTCACAAACATACAGCAAGATGGCTTCTACCAGCAATGCTTACAGTCTTAAGTAATCTGGTAGTGTAAAGCACTGCCCAAGACAGCAAAACAGGAATAGGAATCACTTTCACCATTTTGCCCTAAACCAGCAATGTAAGACTGCCAATCTACCATCAAAATTAACAGGAAAATGGGTAATTCTGCACTGTTATTATGTCAGAAAGTAAAGCACAGCACAGCTAAGAGTAATTACTTCTCCCTCAAGGAGGTGCTCTTTAACTTTAGATTTGTAAAATTTCTGGCTAAGAATCCATCTTGCTGTAGTATACCAAGAAGAAACCATGTTATCATTTAAGGAACAAATGGATTCCTATCAGAGACAAGGAAATATACTATAAGTAGCACAGACCAAGCTTCAGAATCCTTAAAACTGTTAACTTGAATAGCATGTGAAAGCAGTGTACCTCTTAAGAATTAGAATCACAGAATCGTTTAGGTTGGAAAAGACCTGTGAGATCACTGAGTCCAACCATTAACCCAGCACTTCCAAATCCACTGCTAACCATGTCCCTAAGCCTACACATCTTTTAAATACCTCCAGATATGGCACCACAATCACATCCCTGACAAAGCTGATCCATGGCTTGACAACCCTTTCAGTGAAGAAATTTTTTCTAATATGTTCACACTGCTGAAAGTTAAAACTTTGAAGTGTTCATATGTACATAAAATTTTCTTTACTGCATAATTTAAGAAAACTGCCTCCCTTCAACTCCTTTTGGGTTTTTGTTGGGTAACAAGACAATTTCAACAGCAGACTCTACTCATGAATTTAGAGTTCTCTAATGTCAAATTTAGAAGATTTCTATCACAAAGAAAATTCAAAACTGAAAAGATTTGCCTACATGACGAGCAAAACATCAGTTTTTTCTGCTTTCCATCTATTCCATCCAACTTTGTGCTCTTTTAAGTATCAATTTTTCAACTTCATTAATAAAGTCAACTGGCTGCGCATGGCAGGAGATATTACGATCACCTATTTTTACCATAGCATTTCCTGGTAAAAACAAGTAGCTCCTGAATGTGTATGCCACATGCTTTACACAAACTTATTACTTCAGCAGGAGATATAACCACATCTTTCTATGTGAGGAAAGGGCATTTCTCCCCCTAGCAAATATGGAATATAGAACCCCTCCAAAAATTGCCAACCATAATCTTCCATAAAAAGATAACTTTACCAGTATTCTGAAAAATCTGTTCAAAGAAAAGAACTAGCATGGACTTCTGCTCTTTTATGTGGGGGACTACATGACTGAGGGCATGAAGTTAGAACTTAGCCATGAAGATATCAAAGCTTATCCATGAAGAATGAGGCACCAAAGGTATCCGGATGGGAAAGCAGAAGGCATCTGAATGAGAAAGCAGAAGACATCTAGAGGAGCAAGCAAGTCAAAGCGAGCAACTAACTGCAGAACAAGAGTTTGGCAAGATAACAGACTTTAGTAATGCGGTAATGGGTCATCCAATAATGCGCTGTTGCTAACTGATGTAACCAATGGCTAAAAGATGCATGTATGCTAGAAACTGTATATAAGCGAGGATTTGTAGTATTAAAGGAGGACTTCTACTTAATCACCAAAGCAGCATGTCACTTGTCCATCTCAACTGCAACACTTTTACTTCACACTACTATCAAGTCTTAAAAATGTTAAGCTAGGACCTTATAAGAATAGTAGGAAAAACAGAGTTACTGCTTCTCTTGCAGGTGGGAGGAAAGAAGGAAAATAAAATCTGAAATAGTTGCCTTTTTTCCCCTCCCCCTCTTCTGTTTTAAACCTCTATGGCAAAGTTGCCATTAGTACACACAGAACAATGTTGTTGCTATCTGGCTGATAACTACTTCTACTGTTTTTCTATGTATTTTCTTAATAGGTTCATCCATTAAAAGAGTTTAACAGTTCTGACATCATTTACTCAGAAAGGCACCAAAAATCAAAAGCAGGCACATCCAGCTATTGTAACTGTCAGAATAATTATTTGACCATACTATGAATAGTAACTAATATTCTTTGCAACACTCACTGTTATAATCAATATACTTCCTAATATTAGGAGCAAAAAAACATTACTTGAGAAACAAGTGTCAAGAACCATTAACCTCAGTCTGATTAAAAGAAAGAATGACAGATTCTGTTGCCTGGTCAGATCATATAATCATAGAATAGTTAGGGTTAGAAATGACCTTTAGATCATCTAGTTCCAAACCCCCTACCATGGGCCTGCCCATGAAGCAATGAGGTCATTTCGTCAAAGCCTCCAAAACCATCAATTACCCCTTAATAAGTGGAAAATAACAACAACAAAAAAACCTTAAGAGGAAGACAAGTGGGTGAATCAGGGTCTTGAGGTTTGCTAAGGAAAGGTCATGGAAAGCTCTCCTGCAATGGGCTGGTATATGGTGGTACCTCGACATGAGTGTACCGCAGCCCTTCTCATCCAAGACAGGGTTGAGTCAGTGGACAAGTTCAAATTAATACGGAGGAGGGTACTAAAAATTACACCGGCATGATGCTCACTGGAAAACTGGGATGGGATAACTCCTTGAGCTCTGGTGCAGGAACTGATTTACAGCATTGGAGGATGTGGCCCCATAATTCTGAGGAGCAGTGAAGATGCCATGTGCTGGTGAGCAGCAAGCTGGAGCAGTGCAGGGCCAGCCAAATGGCCATATCTACCACCATGGCCTCCCACAGCACAATGCATCTCTGCCAGGGACTGGTAGCACTACCAAAGCTCTATAACTCACCCCTGTTACCTCAAAATCTAGGTTTAGTACACTGCGTATTAATTATTTGGAATTACTAGATATGAACTACTTAGAAGAAACCATACTCAAAATTAATTTCTCAATGTAATAAGCTAGAAGAACATTACTTCTCATTAATAACCATTTTTTCATAAGATAAATAGGACAGCTCACTTAACACTGAAGAATGAGACCAAATTTTTAAACAGCGAGTTTCTAGTGCTGTTCTAGCAAACCTGATTTCCATTTAAAACAATAGTGTGATAAAACAGACAGTGATGACAATTTCAATCCTAGTATATCTAATAAAAGCATCTAGAAAGAAAATTAGTTCCTACAAATGAAGAGAAATAGAAAAATAAGTTGCCAAGTTTATCTTGCTATATAACAAGTAAATATTAAAAAGATAGACAAATTTTTAACATAGGTAATCAGCTAACCAGGACCTATTCTAACTACATCTGGCTCAAGAGCAAACAGTCAATTAGTCCACCTTTCAAGTCTCTTTTTTGTAGCCAATATTTTACTAATAAAGAAAATGCATCACAAGACAACCAAAATACCAAAGCCTGGAAGTTCCAGTCAGAACACTAGGGAATACAGGCTGGCCAACAGCCCAGCAAGAAAATCCACATAGGAAAAAAACCAGCCAAGCTTATGTATCAGCCGTTACTCTCATCACATTCAGAAGTGTCTTCAGAAGCTATTCCTGACGTTCTAAAGAATGCTGCTTATGCAAGGTACTCAAACAGTAAACGGCATAACTTAATTTTCACTATTCTATTACTAAAGTGAAATCACCAACCACGGCTTCTTCCATAAATCCAGTAATGCATGACTTGTTATTGCTGGTTCACTAAAAACCAGTATCAAAATAGGCCTTTTTTTCTCCCCCTGCTTATCAGACACACTTCAGTGTTTATTTTGCCACTTTTGTTCAGCATTTCTGTATTATTAGCAAGCAGCAAACAGATCACTTACCTGTGACCAGGATGATAAATGACAGTAGTTATTCCATGGGCATAATGGCTGCTAAAGCTGAAACTGTGACTTTCTTGAAAGCTTTGATTTGTTCCAACACTAAGTAAGGGGAAAAAAAATACATACATTAGCTCAGATTTATTTTCTTTAAAGAGTGGAAAATTCCTGTGAAGTTCACTGTGCCTTCTCAAACCAAGTGAAAATTCATGCTTACCTTACAAGATAACTTCTCAGTTCTCCACGATAATTAACAACAAGCAGTTCAGCTGACCACTGGGCACTTGCTTTATATTCTAGAAAGATCAACCCAGCAATAGCGTAACTCAGATCTCCCGGAAAACTTGCTGTCTTTACCCAAAAACAGACATTGAGAGAAAGGAGAGTTAAAAATAAATAATATATAAAACTTCGTTACTGGAAGAATTAGGAAGTTAGATTTACTATATTGGATAAAAACGTAAAGTTTTGTATTTCTACTAGTAACAAAATGCACTTCCTTCATCTTGATTTTACAGAAATCCCAGTGTAGTCTTTTAACAGCACCTCAACTGAGTCTTCAACAGTCCACAATACTGTTCAATTTTTCCCAGAGGCTGATGAATGATAGGGGATGTGATATAACCACCCAGTGTCATGCTCCTTCTCCCAGGTGTCTACTAGGTTGTTTTAGAAATGAGTCCTTTTGTCTGTCTCAATGCTTTCAGGGGTGCCATGTTGTTGTAAGACTTGTTTCCCCAGGCCCAGGACAGTGTTCTGGGCAGTGGCATGGAGTATGTCAGCAGCCATGTGGTACCCCACTGTTACAAATTCTAATTACATGCACATACACTAACTGGGTGATTTTATACTTTCATAACCTGATGTTCCTGCAGATCTATCACAACTGTAACAGAAAAAAGAAAGATGAGCGTTCTGACTAGATGCAATAGCACAAAGTATGCGCTTTGCAAGTGACATGACATCAGTATAATATATCCATCATATGATGAATACTTCATGGTACATTTGTGCATGGTATTCGTACTGTAAGCCTTTATACCAAAGTAAGCTATGATTAAAAAAAGGCCAAAGAGTGGAAATTGCCCTCTATGCTTACAAAATGTCCTACTATATTCATATTTAATCTAAGAGAGCACTTACCGGTGAAATGACTAAAAGCTCACTACCCATTAAGTCAAACACCCTCACTGTTCCAGTGCTTTCAGCATAAGCAAGTAATGTACAATCATGACTCCATGCCACACGCCTCCACTGAGGGTTAGGATCCTTTGGCACTATGAAAAAGAAAGTTATTAAAAAGTAAAATATAAATATAACCCCTTGAACAGAGCAAAAAGTCAACTGCATCAAAAAATGCAGGATGCCTAACATCATTACAATGAGAGGAAAAAAAAAACACCTCCAACATCCATTATGTCTATCAAACCCACTAATTTTAACTACAATTTCATTTCAGATTCAGGTTTTGTATGTTCATCACAATGAAAAGAAGAGGGGGAGGAAGAGTAATGGAGCCAGTCACAAAGCAAAATTATTAAGAGATTCTTTCCAATGCTTTTAAGAAGTTACATTATCCTTGAAATAAACTAGCACAGACACTTACTTAGCAATGCATTAATAATAATAAACAATGCTGACACTAAGTGATGATGTAGAGATTGCCATATTGTATACCTTGACATTTTCCAACTATGGATCCAAAGTCATCTTTTGCAGATCTGCAAAAAAAGACTCATAGATTTAAATGAGAACAGAAAAAAACACCATTCAATATTCCAGAATAAACAGAACACTGTAAGTGCACAGTTCAAAGGTCCCCATGTATTTAACTACTTGTTCAAAAAGGCAGGTAAGTAGCCTTCACCCTTAGGCAGCTAAAGTAATTAACAATAGCATTCTAGAAACCCTCCTCTCAATGCATAAATACTACTACTAAATCTCTCAGAAGCAATGCTGTTCAAGTAGAATACCAGCATTTCAGAACCTCAGCATGTAACTTTAGGAAAAAAAAAAACAATCAAAGTCAGTATTCTCCAGGTTACAATTTTAGAAACAATACAAGAATATAGCTACTTTAATACATCTGAAACACAAGATTTATTTTATAGTCTATAAGCTGACATTTATTGTGTTCATACCACTTCTGATTGAACAATTTTCATACACTTGCTTCTTTTACATATAAATAGAAGGTCTGACCTTCTAGCAAATGGATTTTTGTGAAGCAAGTAAACACACTCAATCAAGATCCGTTATACAGCTAAACATGTTCTTGAACTGGCAAAGGAGAGCTTCTTGATAGAGGAGGAAAAGCGAGAGCATCAGTCCTTACAGCAATTCACATAACTTGAAAAATGAAGTGAAGTACTATATATGCCAGCTACTCTATAGAGAAGCAGAATACTAACTCCTTGTCCCATTTATTAGATTTCTAGGGGGAACAGAAAGGCAAAGGTCAGAAAGACCATGATTTGGGTTTAATATTTTGAAGCATCTTCACTATTTTTCTTTTACACCTTGAAAAGAGAGAGGTACAGATAAATACTTAACATGAAGCTTATTTGTAAGATTTGTAATTGTGGAGCATCCTGAGGGTGGGTGGGAGCTTTTTTGTTGCTTGGGTTTTGTTTTGCTTTTTTTTCTTAATGGGGAATGGTCAAGAACTAAGAAGAAGAGAAAGCTTTCTAAACGATAACATATTCCAAGATTACATTTTTCATTCAGATTTTTCATTACTGCCACCAGTCCTGAACGGAAGGTCCCATGAGCCGCTTTCTGCTTCTTTCACTCTCTTATACTGAGCCTTTGAAGGTACAGGGTCCCCAGGCTGACGTGTGTGTAGATTGCTGCTTTTTCTTTACACCATTTTAATTTTTTTATTTGTAGGCATACTTGCTTTGGTTTGTTTGCTTTTTTTCTAGACATTTCTGACTTTCACACTAAATGCATGCAACTACTGGTTGGCTTGATATTTTGTAAACTTTGATTTCTGTGTTGAAAATTTCTAACTGTTCAGCCTGCAGAAGAGAAGGCTGCGTGGAAACCTTACAGCAGCCTTCCAGTATCTGAAGGGGGCTTATAAGGATACTGGGGAGGGACTATTCATTAGGGACTGTAGTGAGAGGACAAGGGGTAATGGGTTCAAACTTAAACAGAGGAAGTCTAGATTGGATATAAGGAAGAAGTTCTTCATTGTAAGGGTGGTGAGGCACTGGAATGGGTTGCCCAGGGGAGTTGTGAATGTTCCATCCCTGGTGGTGTTCAAGGCCATATTGGACAGAACCTTGGGTGGCATGGTCTAGTGGAAGGTGTCCCTGCCCATGGCAGGGGGGGTGGAACTAGATGATCTTGAAGTCCTTTCCAACCCTAACTATTTTATGATTCTATTTCACAGATTACTTTCACAAGTATGGTTAGTAAATTACTAGAAACACTCTCAGAACTCCACAGCTGTGATCATGAAGCAATAGATAACACTAAGTTACCTGATTTCTACACATTGGTCTTGAACAACTGCCAACAATTTACCATTGCTGAAAGAGAAAAATAGAAGTGTGAAGAAAAATTGAAAGTCCAGTCCTTACAGAATGCACAGAAGAGCTCTAGGTCCTTTTCTGCAAGGTTAGATATAAATTTCCCCTTTCATAAACAACAACAAATTGGGAAATACCAATTTTTTTTTTTTTTAAAAAAAACTGCTATAATAACATTCTTTTCATGTAGCCAGAATGTATCTGCCATTCTCTCTAGTAGCACAAAGAGAAAGTAAACAATGTCTAAAATCTTGCTGCAAGGGAGATCAGAATCCAGTGTTGCTTAAAGGTCATTTTACAACAGCACTACCTAAGCTATGAATTGCTTTATCTGGAATAAACAAGTATCACGCTTCCGTAAGCTACAGTCTCCTTAGTTGCACATCTCCTGTCTCAGTACTTAACATACAACACCGCAACTGGCACACTGTGCAACCAAAGGAATCATCATTTCCCTCAAAGAATCACCATTTCTCTGAGCAGTACTGAGTTCTTACTGAACCCACTGATCATGTTCAGTGATAATACATAGCACACTAACACATCCCTTACTACCTTCATGCCACTGAACAATTCTTCTGTACACTTATGCTTATTTTCAAGAGCCAGTGATCACACTGATGCTGCTAAAATTACTGAAACACTTGGTTCTAGCCTTAGATCGTTCACTTCTCTATACATATAATAGCAGATAAGTTTTGAGGATATGCATTCACTTTCTTCAAATTCTAAAATCGACAATTAATATTACATATTCTGATAAGTTTGTCTTTAACTCATAGAATTCAGGACTTCAGTTTGAGAATGACTGCAGTGCAAGCCACTTTACTTCAAAAGCTAGAAGGATATTCTTTAAGCAACCTGGTCTAGTGGAAGGCGTCCCTGACCATGGCAGGGTTGCTGGAACCAAATGTTATGTAAGGTCCCTTCCAACCCAAACCATTCTATGATTCAGACCTGAATGAGATGCTTTAAACAGAGGGAAACAGCATGGAAGCCCCTAGGTAGCAAGCTGACCTTTCTTTCCCAAGGCTACCTGTGAAAGCCTCCAGCACTTCCCTTGACCAAAAAGAATAATGTCTTTAGCATGACATTAACTCAGCATTCTTGCCAATGGAGACAGAGGGAAGAAGAGAGGAAGCATTAATACATTCACTACCATCAAAAACTGAAAAGCATGTAAGCTGGTTACCTTGCAAGTACTAGGTGCCAGCTGATCTGCTTATTAACTAGACGAACCAGTCCAGTGGGCAAAGAAAACTTTGCAGGGCTGAAATTACAAAAACATAAGCAAAATCAGAACATATACATAATAAAAGCAGTATCTGAGATACACAATATTCTAAACAAACATTCAGTTTTACTTCCATTAAGAATAGCTTCCCATCAAATAAAAAAACCCTGTTTTACCAAATAAAAATATTAAGCAATACTTTCATCAAACCAACCTGTACCAGAGGTATTGAAGCAAAAACAATGCAGGACCTGCAATGGAAAAAAAGAGGCAAAAATTACATCTCTAGCAGCTTTAAACATTCTCCAGCTTACTGCAGAGTCTCAGAAATTTGCACAAAAGAAAAATGTATTAACAGAATAATCTGTCCTTGGCCAATGAATTATTATATTATAGTAAATGCAAATGGCAGACAAAAAAAACCACTACCTACTTATGGAAATTCTAAGAGAAAATACAATTCAGTTACTGCATGAACCAAGTGCTGAACAGCAATGAAACAGAATGTAAAAGTTACTCGTAGAACTAACTAGCAAACAGTCCAAGGCAAAAGTTTCTCGGAGGGGGGAAACAAACCCCTGAACAATATTTTGCGAAATACAACAGAGCTTCTACACTTCTTAGCCAAACACTTGGTTTCTTAGTTTGTCCCAGTAAGCTACTGGAGACAAGAAAGCTCACAAAAATGACATAAAAATAACACAGTAATACTGATAATCAGAAAACACCTTCCTGGAAACACATGCTGCACTTTAATTCCATTACATGCGCCACCTTAAAAAGCAGGAATTGTGAATTCTGCAAGCAATCCACACATTCTCATGAGCCATAAACATAAGACCAAGTCATATTTACCTGTAACTGCTCTAGTAATGATAAATGATGCACCATGTTTTCTGTTGCCTCTTGGCTGCAATTAAAGCAATAATGGTCAAACACTGTTATACATTTTAATTTAAATATAACATACATACATATATTCACTTATCAAATTTAAGCTGCCTGCTAGCCTACAAATTGCTTTTGTATTTTCTATTATTTGCAACTTCATATAGCAACTAAACTGCATAAGCTAAAACAGGCTATAAAGCCAAATATTTTAAGTGCCAAGATGTAATAAACAAAATGCACTACAGATTGTCTATTGATACAGCTTTGCCTTGATCTCTGAGTAGTAACAAAAGACACTGACTTCTGATTATGCCCTCCAGTAACATATATAAATCATTCTTTCTGTGCCAAAGTGAACGCCAGATTGATCTGCAATGCCCAGAAATTGAAGCAACTAGCGTTCTGCATATATCCTAATATATAACTGCCAAGCTACATAAAGACTGCTCATGCAAGTTTCAGAATTATTAAGAAAAAAACAGAACTTCTGAAGAAATACTCTTTTTATATCAATTGGTACTAGGTAAGACAGCTCCTTGGATTACCGGCTTTACTCTATACCATCTCACATAGCCTTTCTAGCAGTCCTGCTCTTCTTAAGGAGGAGAGAACTACGCTCACTATATAAATGAAAGCATTCTCCAAACACAAAGCAACATAAAACAGCATATGCTGTATAGTCTTAGCTATAAGAAGAAGTAAAATTATTTGCCAATTAGAAAGTAGGAAAAAGGTATTAAACAGAAAACAAGAAAGATAAGCAATAAGGAAAGCAAATATTCAAAATAAGCAGTCAAGCCTATTTCACTTTTCCAGTGAAAACAATACAGCACAACAAACTGAACAATAGAGTACATAATTAATTAATTTTCTCTTGAGTACAGAATACATAGAGCAGATCATTTCTTGTTAACTGAAATATTCAGACCTCTCACTCCAAACTACAGAGCGGCTAACACTGACACTGAAAGAAAAAAAAAATTATCAAACTTCCGGAGTATGTTCATGTTCAAAAAAAAAAAAAAAAATGCAGTCTGCAGTTCCAAATTTAAGTTACTCAAGTAAAGATTAGCAATTTTCCATGCCAAGTTTGCAATCCAGAAATAGTCTTTCAAATAATGAAGCTGTCATCTCACAGCACATAAGAAACCAACACAGCTGTACTGATAATATTTCAAATTCAGGTTGATCAACCAGGGTACAATAAGGCATTATAGTAAAATAAATGAGAGTATAAATTATTTCTATTATCACAGTACCTCAGGGAGAGCTGCAGTTTCCTAGGGAGGTTAAAAGCAGAGCTTTTAAGAAAAGCTCCCAGTAAAAACCATTTCAAAAAATTGCTTATACGTCTTCAGAATTTTTCTGAATGTTCTTAAGTGTCCACTCCTGAGCCTAAACTACAGGCTCCTACCCCATGCATCTTAAACCCTTCACAAAGCTGATTTACTCCAAAGACCTAAATTTTGCCTTTTAGAGTGTATTCTCAGCACCTCAGCAACAGCGACTACCAGATCTGCTGTACTTTCTTAACATATTCCTATTTACGAAAACAAGTTCTCCTTTGCTAAGCATTCCAGAAATAAAACCTAAGTAACTTCCCTGCTGACAAATGACCCACTTAGTTTTGGATTTTGGTGCACACCCAGTAAACTTATGCAGAGGTGAGGAGGGAAGAGAGTGTTGGTAAAAGCTCAAAACATTAGATGGCAATGAAAAAACCCCACAGAATCAAGTGATACATTTTATACATTTCAGAAGATATACGGTACTTGTCTGCTGGAGAAAAGTTCAGTCTGTGTATTCCCTGAATGACTCCATGAGTCCTTCTGACACCTCCACAACGACTACCTCATTCTTTAATTTCACTGATCAGCTACTCAGTAATTCCTCTTGTTCTCATTACTCCCATTCCCAAACCGTGCATTATACACAACTGCATCACTACACCAAATACAGGCTGCTTGATTTCTACACCATCTCTTCTCTGTCATTGCATGAGTCCTGTTTTACAAATAGTTTATTCTCGACACTCACTTCCACCACCCTGCTCCCAGACTTCAGAAATTCAGTGCAGATGAATGAAAATATTAACAGGAACAAAAATTTAAGCTAATTTGGGGGCTCATCTTAAGAAAGCCATACCAGTTTTATCAGTGTCTTGAACGTAACAAAACTTCACATGTTCACCATAGAAATCATTTTCCCATGGTCATAATCACAGTTTTAAGTTCATGGCACTCTGCAGTTAAAAATGAATCATCCCAAATGACATAAGAGAAACATAAGAGACCAGTGAAAAGTTTAAGGCCTTGCTTTGTATCCTAGACAACTACATAGAAAGATATTTAATTTCATTTGTTACTGCAGCATTCAGCTTCCTTTCCCCTTCTGCTGTCACTCACCTCACTCATTCCAAACTATTCAGCTTTACAAGAACTACGGCAGGGAGTGTTTTGTGACTTTTTCTGAAAAGTGCCATTAAACCAGGATTAAAAGAGACAAATGTTCTAAAGGGAAAGCCACAGTCAGCTAAATAACATCATCGTTGAGACACCTTAAGGCAAAAACTTAATCATGTTGGCAAAGTAATTTGTTTGCCTATATATGTCAGCATAAAAGTATTTTCCCAGTAAAACTGCAAAAAGAATATAGAAGTGTCCCTTGGCTACTGACAGTCTCAAAGAAGGATGTAAATCCGAACAAACAAGTACAGAGAGGGATCTAGTTTTCCTCACACAAGGTAAGCTCGATAAAGGCCATGCTTCTACTACGACAGCTGCCACTGCTCTCAATACAGCTGTTTCTGGAAATGACACTAGGATTTTATTACAGCTTCCCTTCTATCAACTCAGCAGTAAAACCAGGTATACATCGTTCACAGTTAATGAGCAGAGAAGACTCAAGGCACCCCAGGCGGCACAAACCAGGGTGACAAGACGGGAATTAAGCGACACAAGGTCTTGTCAGGAACGGGATGACCGCAGGGGTATTTCCTGCGACTGCCCCTGCTGCACTGCCGCTCTTGTGCCCATCAGGAAGAGGCAGCCCGGTGAGCCTCCCTGAAGGCAACAGCCCGTCCCCACGGCCTCCATGGCCAGCGGCCTCCTCCAGCCGAGGGCTGCCCTGCCACGGGTCAGAGCGCGCCTCCCCGCCAGCGCTGACGTGGCCGGTCAACACCCAGCACCCGGCCGTGCCGCGGCGACACGCACCTGCACCTCGGTCTCTGGAGGCCACTCGGTGTTAACCAGCAGGTCGTACAGAATATTTTCCTCCTCGTCCTCCTCTTTCTCACGGGCACCAGCCATCACCTTCCCTCTCGGCACCGGTTCTCCACGCTCCTCAGCACCGACGGCGGCGGCCATGATGGCCTGCCCCCACCCACCCAGCACCGCAACGACGACGGTGTGCGGCGAAGGCCAAACTACTAACACCCGGCCGTTCAGTGCGGCCCGCGGTATTTAATTATCCCAGCGCTTGCTGCCGGCTAAAACTCGCCTCGCCGCGGGGCGAGAACTGTCTCTTTCCCTGCCCGACGGGCTTTGGAGCCCTAAAAGGGGGACCTTGAAGCTGAGGGCATGGGAGCGAGGCTGAAGAGCCCTCCCCTCCTCAATGAGGGCTGAAGGATGGCAGCTGCATCTGCAGAAACATAGAATCATAGATTCAGCACAGTTGGAACAGACCTTTAAAATCATTGAGTCTAACCATCAACCCAGCACTGCCAAGTCCACTGTGTCACTAAGGGCCTCGCCTACATGGTTTTCAAACATTTCCAGGGAGGGTGATTCCACCACTTCCCTGGGCAGCCTGTCCCAATGCCTGGTCACCCTCTTGTTGAAGAAATTTTTTCCTAATATCTAATCTAAACCTTCCCTGGCACAGCTTGAGGCCATTTCTTCTTGTCCTATTGCTTGTTAGTTGGGAGAAGAGACCAACCTCTACTTCTCTCCATCCTCCTTTCATGTAGTTGTAGAGAGGGACAAGGTCCCCCCAGAGCCTTCTCCAAACTAAGCAGCTCTACTTCCCTCAGCCATTCCTCATCAGACTTGTGATCCAATCCCTTCACCAGGTTTTCCCCATCTCTGGGCATACTACAGCAACTCAGTACCTTTCCTGTAGATCATTGATAAAGATATTAAACACCACTGGCCCCAACACCGAGCCCTGAGGGACACCACTAGTGACCAGTCACCAACTACATGTGACACCATTTACTACCACTCTTTGGGCTCTGCCATCCAGCCAGTATCCAATCCAGCAAAGAATACTCCTCTCCATGTCATGAGCAGCCAGTTTCTCCAGGACAGCACTGTGGTAGACAGTGTTACACAGCCTTTCCCTCATCAACCAGACATGTCATGTTGCCATAGAAGGAGATCAGGATGGTCAAGCAGGACCTGCCCTTCATGAGCATGTGCTGACTGGGCCTGATCCCTCTGTTTTCCTGCATGTGCTTTGTAATCTTACTTAGGATCATCTGCTCCATGACCTTCCCCAGTGCAAACACACATTTTGTGTTTAAAACATAAGTTATCCTGGGTGCAAACTCGACTGCCTTTCATGACTTCACTGTCTGAAGCCACAGCTACAAGGCCCAGCACCACAGACACAGACTCACAGAATCAAGTGGTTTGGAAAACACCCATAAGATCATCAAGTCATGCTCAAGCTTTGACTTGCAGGGGAGAAAAATACAGCAGGCTTCAGAAAACTGGTAAAATCGTGAGCGTGTGACCAGAGTGGGCTCTAAAACCCGGAAACATAACAAAAGTAATTCCTCCTCCGATTCTGCCCTTCTTGTAGTGTGCATGCTGTGCCGAAGGGCGCACAAAGGGCCGGAACGCACGGCGCGGTGCCTTTCCCTCCCGCCCGGCGCCGTAAAGCCGCGGACGCTCTGGGTGCCTGTGTTCTGCCGGTTGTCGAGTTCGTCGTTGTGCGAAGATGGCGGCGTTTTCGGGTACGTGGTGCTGGGGCGGATTGGGGGTGTCGGCTGTGCCGCCGGCAGCAAAGCTCTGGGAGAGCCCTCTCGATTCTGGACGCTCCGGCGCCTTTCGGGGCTGGTGGCTCCGGATCCTGCCGCGGCGGACGGGCCCAGTTAGCACCGCACGCAGCTCCTTGGGCCTGCCCCGGTGAGGGCCCGCAGTGGTGCGTGACTGAACACGTAGCAGGCTTCAGGTCTGGAGTGGGGAGATGCAGGTGATCTTCCCTGCTCCTCGTGCTTCTGCAGGCCTGCCGAAGCAGTTATTGGTTTGCTGGTTTTAGTGTGTATGTGTGCATGCATTTGCAAATGATGCTGCTGAAATGTTAGACTTGCTCCTCAGGCTTACTGGTTCCTGTAACAGCAGGCGCATCATAACTGGCTAGTATCTGAATGTTACAGAAGTAGCGATATAAACTGCAGTCTAAAACCTTAATGGTAAAGGTGGGAACCTAACTGTGTTTCCCCCCTCCTCCTCCCCGCACGTTTATTAACACATAGGCAGCCAATTAACATTAGAGTACTGTAAAGTTTTAATGTATGTGAGGTTTTTGTTTCTTTTAACTGAGTTTGTGTGCCACGGTTTGATCAAAACGAAAAAAGTGTTTGAATTACACTATGTGAACTGTAAGTATATTAAAAATGGTAAAAAAAATAATGTAGGGATTTAAGTATAATCTGCAATTGATAGCTCCTTTTATTGCTATGGAAAAAGCTTTTTGCTTATGTAGATTGTACAAGTTTGTAGGAGGATAGACTAACACTTGAAAATATTAAAGCTTTTTGAAATCATGTTAGAAATAAAACATGTTTCCTATAACGTATGTGTTATAGCAAATGGAGGAATAATTTTTTGACTGCATGCATCCGTATATCTCTGCAGGTCTTTCTTTATATATGTGTTATATATGAAACCCAGAATGTGGCAGTGTGTAAAAGCTTCCTTTAGAAAGGCACATACTTATATTTAAACTGGCTTAGAGTAACTCTATGCATCTGAATAGGTAACTAGCGGTTATTTTGACGGTATAATTGATTGGGTTGGTGAAGATCTATTTTACTCTTGCCCTTACTGCAAGAGCATTTCTTTTTTAAATAAATAGATTTTGTTTGTCAACATACAAATGTTATTATTCTGTGACTTCATATTTAACTTATGTCTGCGATAAGACCATCAGGCCTTAATATGAGCTTGCCAGAAGGGGGATCTTAGGAAAAAAACCTTCCAAAATCAAAGCATTGTCTAGTTAAAATATGTGCTGGAAGTGTGTAAGGCAAGATTTAGTAAAAAAAAAAAAATATGAGCATCTAAAATTTCAGTCCTTATACCATACAGGTTTTTTCCTTTTTTTTTTTTTTTGTTTGGTTAGTTGGTTGCTTGGTTTTTCTTAATTGTTTGCATCTCAGCTATAGATACAGCCAGAATATTTGTGATTAACAGAATCTTCCCTGCTGCCTGTGTAGGCAGTTTCCTTAAATGTGCAAAGATAAGTGCCATGCCCTTGAAATGGTACTCAGTTCCGGTGTGTTTGCTTCACTGCTTTGTCAGCACCTGCCCCTGTGCTGAGTATATACCTGACTTAACTCTGCTATAAAGGGGGACAACTGTCAAAACTGTATATGGGGAAAGGGTAATGTTTCTTTTCTGTCACTTGGAGCTCTGGAGAGAAGGTTGCATATGCTGGTTTTTTGTTTGTTTGGGGTTTTGGGGGTCTTTTGGTTCATTTGGGGTTTTTTATTATTTTTTATTTTTGTCTGTAGTTGGAACTCTTGACACTTGGAAATCTTTTGGGCTATGTTGAGGTAAATAGCACTTTTGGTTATTTTTTTCTTGTCTTACAGAAATGGGTGTTATGCCTGAGATAGCTCAAGCAGTGGAGGAGATGGACTGGCTGTAAGTAGAAATTCATTTGGGCCTTGCAAAATCTAATTTGCCTTTCAGTGTAATATGACATGCTTCTTAAAATGGCTCTACTGTCACATTAAACAAAGCAGATAAGTTTTCCTTTAACTGTTGTTGCATCTTATGCAGTTCTTTTAGTGTGAGTAGCTGATGAGCACAAATTGTGACTGCAGTGATAGCATTTAAACTTGGCAAAGCAAAGCATGACTGCTTACACTTCAGCGTCATTTGTTTGATAAAAGCTTCTTTGCTTCTGCCTCTGTGCTTCTGGTTTGTTTATTATGTATTGTGGGATTACTGGATGAAATGTCATATACTTGATGCTGGTTTAGTAAATATTTTCCAGATTGTGGCCTGAATTTATGTCTTTGGAGTTGATGCTTGGTGTCAGTCTTATAAAAAAGTAATTCGTCCTGGTTTGGCTAACATATTTGACTTCAGAGCTTGTTTTGAATTATTATTCAGAATTTTATCAGTATGCATATCTTAGTGTATGTAGTTTTCTAGTTCTGAATAGGAATTTTGTAAATGAAGACAGTGTAATTGGCTTTAAAAGTGAAGCATAGTGATGTGAGATGTAGCCTTGTCAAGGTGTGGCTGAATCCATTGCATCCACTAGTCACTTCCTCTCAAAGTACCCCTCCTTGTAAATGGAATATATTTCACTTCCTTAGCTGCAAGGCAGGAAGAATAACATTTACCTGTTAATTTCCATCTTGTAGATGACCATGGCAAGTGCCTATATAAGCAGAAATCTTTTCTCTGCTGATAGCATCAATTTGTGTTAATGTGTTCTTTCCTGCAGTCTTCCTACGGATATCCAGGCAGAATCCATCCCACTGATCTTGGGAGGTGGTGACGTACTTATGGTATGTATGTGGGATAGCCCTATTCCTAGAAAGCCTGTGTGTTTTGCTTGTTGTTCGTGTAGTAAATTCTTTTCTTTAGAGAAAAGTTTGTAGTTAGTCTAGATTTACTGTCCTTCGGTAGAAAGTATATAATTCAGCTAAAAACCTCTTTGAGTTCCTGATGTGTTTTCAACTGTTCTCGCAGATGGGATTTATTATTTTTAGGCTTTATTTTTGACTACTTGACAGGAATGGGCACATGGATGAGAGCAATTTGATTTCATCTGCTCTGCTTTTTGTTGTTAATATCTGACATAGATTTGCATGAAACATGAGTGATCCTGCCTAAACAAATGCTCCGTTATTGATAACCTTGAAAATGGCAGATTAGTATGCTCTATTAATCATATCTTTGGTTGATCTCCATGTTCTTGATTCCATAACCAAATAACAGTTCCTATAATCTTCTGTAGTGCTTCCAGAAATCAGACATACACAGATAGCTTTTTCTGGTGGACTCTGGTAGTCTTTTTTAAAAATTTTTGAGGTCTGTTGTACAGGTTTTTCTGCATTTAATATTCACCTCTAATTAGTGTGAAGCAATAGCATTACTCTAAGATTTTCTGTATTATGCCAAAGTAACAGTAAACTCAGTTTATTGAAATAAAACTGTAAAACAGTCCTTCTAACCCAAGTTGTAACTCTTATTAAACTCTTTACTATTGTCTTCCTATAGGCTGCTGAAACAGGAAGTGGAAAAACTGGTGTAAGTAATCAAATTTAAATTAGTGGAAAATCTTTAAGTGGTGAGAGGTGGTATGTTTGTGCATGTGTAAATACAAAAAAGAACATGTATATGTGTGTTTATGTATTTAAGCAGTATTAATAGTCTTTACAAACATGTAGGCATGTTTTAAAGTGTTTCTGGCTGTGAGTATTGTACTTGAAAGCTAGGCTGACTGTGTATCTTTAAATATCTTTAAAAATTGTGCAATGAAAATAAATTTCCATTTTAGGCTTTTAGCATTCCAGTTATCCAGATAGTTTATGAAACACTGAAGGACCACATGGAAGGCAAGAAAGGGAAAGCAACTATTAAAACTGGTGGGG
Organism: Psilopsiagon aurifrons; assembly: GCA_025447955.1. NCBI lineage: Eukaryota > Metazoa > Chordata > Aves > Psittaciformes > Psittacidae > Psilopsiagon > Psilopsiagon aurifrons. Next base: position 17,764 of record JAOEHY010040046.1, on the reverse strand, counting down.
CAGGTAAGTTTTCATATGTTGTACTTCTCAAGTTTGGAGCACTGTTATTTCATGTCAATTCCGTTTCCTCCTAAAGAAAAGTTAACCTAACTTGCCATTAGGTAAATATTTTTTCTGTAATTTGGCGTAATGTAATTGAATATCATCACCCCTGACTTTAAAACAGAAAATATAAATTTACTGTTGGAGTCACAGAAGGAAACGGGGCCCTGAAGAGAAGGACTTGGGGTGTTGGTTGATGAGAAACTTAACAGGAGCTGGCAGTGTGCACTTGCAGCCCAGAAATTCAGCTGTATCCTGGGCTGCATCAAAAGAAGCTTCATGAGTAATCTTAATTGAAATGTTATTTATTATTAAAAAAAAAAATATGTATATAGTGGGACCTATAGGTTTCATTGCAACACAATATTTGGCATACACAAAGTTTCTGACTTTATTTTTCGTATCTTAGCTCTTCATTAGTAACATATTAACTGATAACCTGAAAAATACATTAATGTAAAATTGAAACAGAAATAGCAAATACATGTTGGATTTATTGCTCTTAATGTAGTCTTAGGTATTTTCTAGCTGAATGTGATTGTGATTATGTAGAACTCTGGTTTACTCCTTAAATGTCTTCATTTTCAATAGTATTTTTAAATAACTTAGCCTGTGCTAAACATTCACTGAACACCTTTGCATTTTGCATCTGCGTCTCTCCTTCAAGCTATAAGCCTTCTTTTTCACCTCATTAACATTAAAACAAAGCTGTGTCCCCAGAAAATTAAGCCAAACACTGTAGAGCCAATGTGAACTTCAGATTTGAGTATTCCAGACTTAGCTTGTTGGTTTAATGCATTTTTAAGTTTGTTTTTTTTTCTGTCTTCCGAACTTAGTGCTCAATAAATGGCAAATGAACCCATATGATAGAGGATCAGCTTTTGGTGAGTTGTCCTAGTGTTCACTTTATAATGTTCATTTGATGGAAAAATAAATCAGAACAAAGTATGCATGAAAATTTCTTAAAAGCAGTTAGATTTTCTGTAACTGAAACTGTTTTGTAATTTTCAGCTATTGGATCAGATGGTCTGTGTTGTCAAAGCAGAGAGATAAAAGAATGGCATGGATGCAGGGCAACTAAAGGTGTGACTAAAGGTAGGTATAAAATTATGTATTTTGGAGACCCTTCTAGAAGTTTCAGCTGATACAACCTACTTTTCACCTTTTGTAAGTGTAAGTGGTTCCATATAAAACTTAATATCCATCTGAACAAATATGCCATTAGTCAATGCACTGCTGGGAGGAGACTTCGGAATGACAAATATGCACCTTGTTTTGTAAATTACTTTCTTCCTGATAGGGGATTGAGTTGGAGGAGACTGTCGTAACTAATATTCATTAGAATACATTTTATTAAAGCGTTACTAATAGGAAAATAGCTACGCACACAGTACCTTCAGTTGTTTCCTTGCACACTTCACAGACACATACACACACAAATTTCATGGTTATGTGGTTGGAGCAACAGCTGAGAGGCCAGTCCCAACTATTTACTTGGAAGTAGAGTCATACTGATACTCCAGTGGGTCTAGATGAGTGTTCAGAAAGATTCTCAAACAGCCTCATTTGATCCAGTGTGCAGATAATCCTGTAGTCTCTCTCTATGTAGCAGACAGTTGGATGGGGTTCGAGTTACACAGCTATTTGTTGATGCTATAGTGTATGCTCGTGGTCTGGTACTGATTTGGCAGACCACTGATGTTCTGAGTTTATCAGTTCTTGTGGATTCAGTAGAACCACTGGTCTCTCTGTTTATCACTCCTTTGGACCTTTCACACACTACCTCTCAGCATATACTTTTTCTGTTGCCTGCTCTTTGATAATCCGTTTGTTCATTACGTACATAGGTACCTAGAGAATCTTTTCACCCTAACACAATAGGGGATTTTATGGCACTTTCAGAAGTGGTGGAAATGCTAGGCTTGTGTAGTCTTGGAATTAGCCAAACTGAACCACCTTGATAAAATTGAAATTTAGGTGTTTTCAATTTTTTTGTTTCTCTTTCAAAGGGAAGTACTACTATGAGGTTTCTTGTCATGACCAAGGCTTGTGCAGAGTTGGTTGGTCAACTATGCAGGCTTCGCTTGATTTGGGTGAGTTTCCTTCAGAGGAAGAATCCTGTAGGCAGTTTTCATATTCACATGGAATGGCTAAAGTCCTACTCTAGTATTGCAGAGGATGGGCTCTTGAGGAAGGATAGCGGTGTTGGGGAGTTTAAAACACTATGTTCTTACTGCAAGAGGAGATCTGCTTAGGAGGCAGCAGTGTTTCTTGTCTCAAGTGACTTTTGCCCTTTTATTTCAATTTTTTTAATGAAGGTGACTGAAAACTGGTAAAATCAGTAAATGTATTGGTACAAAAATACTAGTTTAGCATGTATGAAAGCTGGAAGTATTCAGTACTGTGCTGTGATTTTGGAGGTTTTTTGTCGTTTGGGTATTTTTTTGGTTACATTTTATAGTGTTAGAGGTTTTGGTTGCCAGTACAAAGACAAGTAAACGTAACCTGTCAACCAGAAGATAAAAAAACTCGTACTTTGTCTTGTCTTCAGGCACTGATAAATTTGGCTTTGGCTTTGGTGGCACTGGTAAAAAATCTCACAACAAGCAATTTGACAGCTATGGTGAGGTAAGTTTGAATTGCATATGATAGAAATATTAAGTGTTTTGCATGTTGGTTCCGTGCTGTAACAATTAACTGTCTTTTGTAATGGTGCTTGCTTTTAAGGGAATGTTGCTGAGCAGAAATACCATGAAGCATTGAACATTTTAGGATAGAAACACAGTAACAGATCTAACAAAATCAGTTATAAGCCGGAAGCTTATGACTGTGGCTAGACTGCTAATATATTGACTCTTATTTGCAAGATAAGCTTTTTCTGTGTGTCACAGGTTAGAGGTTAACTGATCTCTCGGATTTATTTCTTGACTCATTTCAGCTTTAGCTTGGAACAACACCATTCCATCTGTATGCATTGGTAACTAAGTGAGGGCAACATATCCTGCTTACTGGTAGTCAAAGTAGAAGTAGTCACACAATTCCAATATATCAATACACACACTTAATGCTAATAAGGTGTTATGCTCTGTATTTCTGGCTCTTGAGTTTTTCATTAGAACTGTTGCCTAAATGTACACTTGTGAAAATGTCTACGGGGAATATCTGTGGTGGTTTGTGTAGTGTGCCAATCAGAGTTCAGATATTTAAGCATAATTCGCATAAATATGAATAATACAGCCAAATCTTTAATGTTTGTGGCATTAATGAACCCTCAGTGCCATAAGACTTGAACTTTTTTGACTGTTTTAGGTTTTTTTTATAGTAGTGACTTCTGAGCTGTTGAATTAGAAGCATTTTATAATATAGATTTTATTGAATAGTTGTGCAGTGGACAGATTTCAGGATATTTAAATGAAGTATTTAAGTATACATAACAGGCATATAGTACCTTCTGCAAGAGTTAGTAATTTTGTATAGTCAAAGCATGTTTCTGTTATCGAGTTTGGTGCTCTAAACTTAGATTTGTGTTGTCTAGTAAATGCTTGATTAATGCACTTTTCCATAATGCAGAGCTCCTCCAGGTAAGTGACTTAATTTTTTTACTGTCAAAGTGTTTGCCCTTGAAGTAAATGTAAAGCAGCAATGAATGTTTAAGTATCAAAGTTAAATAGGGCAGTTTACTGAAGATGTATAATGAAATAAGAGTGTGCATGCTACTTACAGTGTTATTGGAATAAATTTAAATTCTTAAAAATTAACATTCAATAAAAAGTGGGAACTGTAAAAGTTGATAGAATCTGAGCTCTTAGTTTTCTTAATATAGTGAACACTAAAATATCTTAGCTTCGCAAACTTCTTTTTGTTACAGGAATTCACTATGCATGATACAATTGGGTGTTTTCTAGACATAGATAAAGGGCAAATAAAATTTTCCAAAAATGGTAAGTTTTATTCACTTTCTTCTTTAGAATTTTATTGGGATGCTTATACTGGGGTGAGGAGTAGGGAGGGAAATGCAAACACAGGTGGAGTCTGACCAAGCTAACTCTACTTTCAGGGAAGGACCTCGGCCTGGCATTCGAAATCCCACCACACATAAGGAACCAAGCGCTTTTTGCAGCCTGTGTACTGAAGGTAATTTAGGAATATCACAGATATGTAAGATCATGAAAATTGTTTTAGTTTTGGTAATTAACTAGTTGCGTATAAAATTTTCATGGCTAACTCCTAATACCAGTGGTAACTTGCCTATATTAAACTACAATGTACTATGATTCAACAGGTATAAGCAAATAACTTGAAAGTGCCAAAATTCCAGTTTCTTTCATTCTCAACTCTAATACTACAGTAGAATAGTAGTATCTCTTTCTGGAGTTTCCATGGATTTTTAAATTTCGCAATAATTCTATGTAGAAGAATTTTAAGGGCTAGAGCCACACACAGAATGTCTAGTAGGTTCTAGATGACTTGGAGAAGGAGAATGTGTAAGATGGGAGAAAGTGCCACCTTTCCCTCGTCAACTAGCTGGTTACTCATGAGGTAGTTAATTATGGAGTTGTTTCTCATGTGTTCTCTTGAATCTGTCTGTATGACACAACTTTGTTGAAATCTAGAATGCTGAACTGAAATTCAATTTTGGTGAAGAAGATTTTAAGTTTCCACCAAAAGATGGCTATATTGGTCTCTGCAAGGCTCCAGACGGTAATGTTGTAAAGTCACAACACTCAGGTAGGTTAGATTTTTAGACTTTCTTTGTTTCTGTATCAGAGTGTGTTACACAGCATCTCTTGATCACTTCATTTGCTTCATTACTACTGCATTTAAAGTCTTACAGTAATCTTACTAGCAGCAAAATTAGTAGGTTTTATAAGTATTCCAAATTGTCTTAATCTCAAATCTCAAGTAATCTAGCATTCTGAATTTAGATATGCATCAGATAAAAAGAGAATCTCAGCTCAGTTACAAGACAGTATCATATTAAAAATAAGCATGTATGTGTTTAAGCTCTGTAATAATATTAATTATCCTGCATGGCCACTATACCCATTATTATTATGCAAGATTTGATTGTGATCTTTGAATATTAATCTGAAGCTTTTCATAATTGAGAAATAGCATCACCTTTTAATGGAGCATATAGAATCATGAGGTATTAGATGATTAGTAGAAAATCCATGTTTGTTTCAAGTAAAAAATTCCAGCATAGGAATGTAGTTTATATTAATGGCCTGTTTTCACTTAGGAAATGCACAGGTGGTTCAAACACAGAACCTTCCAAATGCTCCAAAAGCACTGATTGTAGAACCATCAAGAGAGCTGGCAGAACAAACTTTGAACAATGTGAAGCAGTTCAAAAAATACGTTGATAATCCCAAATTAAGGTAACAATACGTCTGTTATAATTGCATGTATGGTATTGTCCATGGACATGACTTTATGGTAGGGGTTGGGGGTGTTCCACTTTGTAGCTAAGTGGACCTTCATCTGCAGTGCTACCGATGGTAACCACAGTAATATCCGCTACCAACTAACCTTGTCAGACTAGTTAGGGGCTTTTTGATGTGTTTCATCTGTGGACTGCATATTTCTGATGTGACAAATCTTTTTATTTTTTTTTTAATCAGATTTTTAAAGGTGTATATCCCTTAATGTTTTTAATTTATGTGCTTGCAGGGAAAATGTTTCAATGATTACGATGGTGATGCAGTTCTGAAAACTGACTTCTGTAGGAGCTGCTTCAGTCTAAAGTTGTTTCTCTTTTGATTGTGCTTGTAAAACTTAAGTGTGTGTATATTCAAAACTACAGTCAATTTACAAGAGTGTTTTTACTGGAATTGCAGGGGAGTAGCGATGGGGAGGGACAAGCTAAGCTGTAAGGTTCATTTAGTTTATTATTATTTGGATGTCTAGCTTTCAAGGATACAGGAAACTTACTAATTTACATTTGAGATTTTTAGGAAACATTCTTTTTTAGGATTTTGGTTAAGGTGTTAAAGAGTTTAATACAGCAGCAATAAAGTAATATCAAATACTGTTTGTTAAGTAAACTTTCAATTCTTGAATAAAAATACTGTACATATGGAGCGACCAATTTTTTTTTTCTTAAAATTACTGTTCAGAGCTGTTAATCATAAGCTGCTAATAAGGATCTTCAGGCAAATGTTTATCATAGTTCTTTGATAAATTAACAAATGTTAAAATCTATTGATGTAATTTTAGGGAACTGTTGATTATTGGTGGGGTTGCTGCAAGAGATCAACTCTCTGTGCTGGAACAAGGAGTAAGTTGATTTTTTTTGATCATTTAATACTTTGGGTTAAGAATAACTTACATTGTTAAATAATAGTAGCGATGCTTCTTTTAACTTGTGTAAGCAGGATAAATAGAAAATGCAGTTGATAGAAAGCTCCTATGTAGCATTTGTTACTTTACTTCTGTGGCAGTTGGCAATCCAAATGCTTACAGAGCTTGGTCAAATTCTGTTGTAGCCTGAATGCTGAAAATGTTAATGGTGTAATTTTTTTTTTTTACCATTTTTCCTTAACTGACAAGACAGAGATGGTTTTCCTATTTTGCTCCTTCAAGCTTGAACTGGAAGATTGCTCACTTGAAGATTATGAAAATTTTATTGGGTAACTGCCCAAAGCGACTTGGAAATTGTCCTTGATTTGCATGTGATGGTGGGAGTGGAGACCAGATGACCTCGAGAAATGTCTCTAACCCAAGTTACTTTAGGATTCTGTGAATTCATAATTAATAGATAATAGGACATCATACACATAACTATCTCATTATCTTAAATTTAGACAAATCTGCTAAAGCTTCTAGTTATGGGTTCAATTCATACTCGTATGTGTTTCATAGGTGGATATTGTCGTTGGAACTCCTGGAAGACTAGATGACTTGGTCTCAACGGGAAAGCTTAATTTATCTCAAGTTAGATTCCTGGTTCTGGATGAAGCTGTGCGTATAGAACTAAGTGATAATTAAGTTGCCCTCTTAAAATGCAATATAACATTTCCTAAAAGAGTCAGTAAAACATTGGTTTAGAGCATTTGGTGCTTTAGTGGAATAACAGCTACCTACAGAGTGTTCCACATTAATCTTACTGTCTATAACTGTAGTAACCTATGTATTCTTTCTGCTTGTAGCCTCTCTGGTAAAGCAGTCAGTTTCTTTTTCTGATAGAGAAATATTTCAGACTGTGTTCACAAGGTAGTGAAGTATGTCCCTGTCACTGTGCAGGGAACTTGACAGGACAAAGATGAGATGAGTACTTTTGATTACCCAGAAGGTCTTGAAGCCAATGAATGTTGTAGTCAATATGCTGTAAAATGTGTGCCTCTCTTTCTGATCTGTTATAGTACTACTGAATATTCAACACAGATTAACTGCCTTGGGGTATTAGCTAGGAGAAGCTGCTGAGGCACATAGTCATTAACCTGTGAAGTGCAGCAGCTGTACTTGTAAACACTCCACATTTTTGCTTTTCCTATTTTTTTTTGGTTTTTTTTTTTTTTTCCCCCTTCCTTGGTAGTAGAATCTCAGCCAGGCATTGATCTGTCCAGCTAATTAAAAGATATTTTTGAGATTACAGTTGTATTGCCTATTTAGCTTAAGTTTATAAACTGAGAAGTGAGAAATAAGAACAGCGGCTTTATTTCTGCTATTTTATTCCCATGTAGGATGGCCTTCTCCTCCAAGGTTATTCAGATTTCATAAACAGGATCCACAGTCAGATTCCTCAAATAACTTCAGATGGAAAGAGACTTCAGGTATAAAATTTATCCATGGTTTTTGTGTTTTGGGGTGGGTTTTTTGGGAGGGGATATTTTCATGTGGCTTGCCCTGTTGTCAGTTGTTGACTACGGCATGGTATGGAGCATGTTTCTTTGAAGGAGAGTTTGTTATACCTCTTGTCCAAAACTAACATGTGTTCTTTGGGTTTGGTAGTTTTCTGTGAATATGTTTTTTTAGGATTCTAGATGTCAAAGCTCAGTGTTTTAGCAGTATTTGAGCTATTTAGGTGTAAATGCATCTGAAAAATCTTTATTTGTCAGCTCTCAGTAATTCAGCTGTCTTCCTTGTAAATAACTGGATTTTTGTAAGAGAATAGTTAAGTAATTCATTTTATCTTGGCTTTTGTCAGCTGGGTGGTTCCTGTGATGAGGAAAGGAAGTCAGGGACTCTTTTTGTTGTGCTACATTATCCTATTCAACTATATAATATTTTTCAGTTCCGCTGTCACCTTTTTTGCTGGGAGAATCTGATATTTATCCATCTGGCTTTTTCTTCTCAGGTGATTGTGTGCTCTGCCACCCTACACTCTTTTGATGTGAAAAAGCTATCTGAAAAAATCATGCATTTTCCCACCTGGGTTGATTTGAAAGGAGAAGATTCTGTCCCAGAAACTGTACACCATGTAGTTGTGCCTGTAAATCCAAAAGCTGACAAACTCTGGGAAAGACTCGGCAAAAACCATATTAGAGTAAGTGATCTATAAATGAAAATTATTTTAGTTGGGGTCTGATGTTGTATGATCTTTGCCAGCTGTGGAAATAGCTTGGTGTATCTGAAATGTTTTGTTCCATGATAGTCAGCTTTGTAATGTTGGTGATGTTGTAACACTGTTTATGAACAGCTTGGTCTAACAAACATGAGTGAAGAAGATCTTGATAGAGCAACATTCTGATTTTTATTAGAGAAGAATGGCACCACACTGCTTATTAACTCATTTTGCAGTAATGGCCTGGGAAAGTAAACCTTCCAACAGATAGTTCTGTAAAGTAGTTTCATCTCTACCTTATTTGAGATAAGCAATTTTTAGGGGAATGGATTTCATCTCGGTCTACAGTTGAAACAACTTTAAATTCTAAATTAACCTGACACCTATTCATGTGAGGTGGTGGTATTTTACGTCTTTAGTTCTGAATAACCTGGGGCTGTGTTTTCATTCTCAGCAACTCTTACGCAGTTACAATAAGTAGGTTTTCTTAACACCTCATGATCTCTAGAAATTCACTTTGTTAGGTTTGTTAGAGCCATTTCATTAAATCTTAACATGAATTTATTTCTTATGGGGTTTAGGTTTATGTCTGATTCAGCCTTGCTTAGGGAAATAAGATAGGGAACAACTGTGTGTAAATCTGTCGTGTCAGTTTTTTTTTTGTGATCGAGTTTCATGTGCTTAAACTCAAGACTTTTTGTTAGCTAAAGGCAGATTCGCTTGTCTGGTGGGAGAACAGGATGCTAAGGTTACTTTTGATTTAATTTCGTGCTAATTACAAATTAATGGAGTCAGGTATTTCCTCTGTGAAATATGGACCAATGACTTCAGAGGATTATTTGGTTTTTTTTTTTCCCTAGACTGATGAAGTACATGCGAAAGACAATACACGACCTGGTGCTAACACTCCAGGTAATCAGCAACACTAGTGAAGTACTTAGCTTGTGAAATAATGATTTGTAAATGTTACGAAGTAAAGCAGAATTATAGTAGATAGCAGCCCTGAGTCAAGTTTCTCCAAACTTTTATATTTCTGTAGTTTCGAAGAGAAATGTTTCTGTAATTGGGAGGGTATAAGGGGGGAGATAGAAAAGGACTCTATATTTTGCAGGTATCTGAACAAGTGCTTGTTTGTTTGGTGTGTGCAGGTAACCTGAAGCTTCCTGGGTAGTTTTGTTCTTTCTGTATAATGTCGGAGCAGGAAGAGCATGGTGGAGGAAAATTAAAAAAAAATGTAGGTTTAGCTCACTTGCTCTGCTGATAAATGTTTAACTGTTTACTGAAGGGCTAGAGGAAACTTACATGTGTGCAAAGGCTCATCATGTTTTTAAACAATTTGAATGAAATAACTTCTTTACTTTTGCTTAGAAATGTGGTCTGAAGCTGTAAAAATTCTAAAAGGAGAATACACTGTTCGGGCAATTAAAGAACACAAGATGGACCAAGCCATTATTTTCTGCAGGACTAAAATAGATTGTGATAATATGGAGCAGTACTTTATCCAACAGGGTGGAGGTAAGACTCCCACACCCCCACCCCCCCCAAATCTTATTCTGCTTACTTTTCCTGTTTATCCCAAAGCCAGAATCATGATAGAGATCACCACTATTTTACACAACATAAGTTAAATTATGCTTAATTTTTTGTCATATGGACTGGGCATAAAAGTCAGGGTTTGGTATTGGGGAGCTGCAGGGGTGCCCTTTGTGTGAGGAGGGCTGTTGCTAGGAGCAGGGGACACAGGAAGAAACGTCTGTGTATGACAGTACATTTAAGGAGACACAGAAAAAATGTGAGAGGAAGCACAAGGGGACGCTGAAAGGGAGCATGTGAGAAGGGTGTCGACGCATTTGGAGAACCAAGGGAAGTTTAGTCTAGGAAGAAGTGAGGAGACATGCTTGCACAGGCCTTCTCTTGGGAGGGCAGAAGGAAAGGTGCTTAATTATTTTGCTTTTCCTTAATGCCTGTGTCAGTAACTAAAACTTTATGTTAATTGCTGATGAATTCAGTGAAATTCCCGAGTTGAAACTTTTTCCCATAACATACTTCTTTTTCCAGTTCTGGGAAGGGATGTGTCCCAACATTTATATGATGTTATTAATACATTGCAAATCTTTCAGGCCCTGATAGGAAGGGACATCAGTTCTCATGTGTCTGTCTGCATGGTGACAGAAAACCTCAAGAAAGAAAGCAAAACCTGGAAAGATTTAAGGTAATGCAGCAGATTCTTGAAGACATTTCCCTCATTTCGTGATATATGAAATCATATGTTACATTTTTGTTGCTAGTTCTCCATTTAAATCAAATTGTGAGGTGCCATTTCTGTAGGTGGGTATTTATACTGCTGGTCAGTATGACCACTGAACTTTCCTGGAGAGGAGAGGTGGTCTTACTTTCAAAAAAATACCTACATTTAAGCTTTGTAGCAGATTACATTGGTTTTTAAAGTCGTGGGATCTCAAATATTTAAAAGTTACTTAAATATTAGACAGTTTGGTTTTAAGCCATTCATTGATTTATACTTCCCTTATGTTGTTCGGGTCAAAAAAATCAAGATGTAAATTAACTTGGGTATTAATGCTCAAAAGCACTGTTGCGCTGTAGAAGAGCTTTATGTGAAATGTCCCTAAATGTACAGAGACACTTCAAGGTGAATCAAGTGTGAAGGACTGCTGTTTCGTTGCCTGGGATTTTGTTTGGTTCATTTGGCACAACACTTCTTTACATCTCTCTTTTCATAGAGAGGAGATGTCCGTTTCTTGATATGCACAGATGTTGCTGCTAGAGGAATTGATATCCATGGTGTTCCATATGGTAAGAACCAACTTTTAAACTAAGCTATTGAGCTGCATACAGCTTCAATACATTTGCAGTCCTGAGCACTAGTTAAAGTAGGTATATGACTTACAGCTTCATTTTTTAAAAGTTGTAGATGTTAAAGGCTTGAGCCAGACAACTTTGATTGTTCACCAGACCTTCTCAAATACCTGATGATTTGTGTTCTTGGAGATTCTTCATTTGTTTTTCAATTCTTGTTGAAAAGTAATTATGGAGAAAGCAGTTTTATTGTGGAAGCCTGAAACAGAGGTACTACAGGTAACGGTTGTAATATGCACACATTTTGTGGTCTGAGAGGGATTGCAGCGATCAAAATCCTACTATTTTAGGTGTCTGGTCTGTGACAATATCTTATGAATATTGTCTAACTATTTTTCTAAAAATCTTTTATTCTTTTGGATTGTATCTTACACAGTTATCAATGTCACACTCCCTGATGAAAAACAGAACTACGTTCATCGAATTGGGAGAGTAGGCAGAGCTGAGAGGTATGTATGTATTCAGAGTAGTTGCCATGTTTTTTTGATTCATTATTATAATTTGTTGGTTCAGAAGTTGGCAGTATTTAGTGAAATGATTTTTCTTTCTCCCTTCTTCCCTAATATTTCAGGATGGGTTTGGCAATCTCCCTTGTGGCAAAAGAGAAGGAAAAGGTAATAATACTCCAAAATTGAACAGAGGCTGTTTATTAAAGTGCTGTCCACAGCTGATAATCTGGCTTCAACATCCTGCATTGGAAAATTCCTTCTTGGTTCTTGCTTAAGTGAAAAGGAATTTAAATAGATATCTGAATTCTTTTTCATGCTATAATTAATCAAAGTGGATGTATTGAACTATTTCACAGAATTTACAAGTTGTTTTCCTTTATTTCTAGGTTTGGTATCATGTATGCAGTAGTCGTGGAAAAGGGTGTTACAATACTAGACTGAAGGAAGAAGGAGGTTGTACCATATGGTACAACGAGATGCAGGTAAATGTTTTCATAGAATCATAGGATAGTTAGATTGGAAAGGACCTTAAAATAATCTAGTTCCAACCCCCCTGCGATGGGCAGGGACACCTCACACTAAACCATGCCACCCAAGGCTCTGTCCAACTTGGCCTTGAACACTGCCAGGGATAGGGCATTCACAACTTCCCTGGGCAACCCATTCCAGTGCTTCACCACCCTCACAGAAAAGAACTCCCTCCTTATATCCAATCTAAGCTTTCCCTGTTGAAATTTTAACCTGTTACCCCTTGTCCTATCACTACAGTGCCTAATGAATAGTCCCTCCCTGGCATCTTCATAGGCCCCCTTCAGATACTGGAAGGCTGCTATGAGGTCTCCACACAGCCTTCTCTTCCCTGGGCTGAACAGCCCCAAATTTCTCAGCCTGTCTTCATATAGGAGGTGCTTCAGTACCCTGCTTATCCTCTTGGCACTCCTCTGGACTTGTTCCAACAGTTCCATGTCCTTTTGGCGTTGAGGACGCTAGGACTATACACAATACTCCCAAGTCAGGTATCCCAAGAGCAGAGTAAAGGGGCAGGATCACCTCCTTCTACCTGCTGGTCATGCTCTTTTTGATGCAGCCCAGGATACGGTTGGCTTTCTGGGGTGCAAGCGCACACTGCAGCCATCTCATGTTCATGTTTTCATCAACCACCACCCCAAAATCCTTTCCTGCAGAGCTGTTCTCAATCTCTTCTCTGCCCAGCCTGTAGGTGTGCCTGGGATTACTCCGACCTAGGTGTAGGACCTTGCACTTGGCATGGTTTTTGCTTAACTAGAATGTTCCTTTTCCTCTAAAAGACTCATTTTAGCTGTGTAGTAGAAGTACAAAGCTAATTTGGAGTGGTTATAACCTTTGATTCCATTTGAAGAAAAAACTAGAAAATTTTGAAAGTTACACTTCCTGTAAGAGATTTCTTTAATTATGAAAGCTTATTTTCATTTTCTTAGCCAATTCTGTTGGAGACTTATTTTTCAGCTTCTCTGTTCGTAATCAAATGCTGCTAAAGTCACAGGATATTAGTTACACATTAGATGGTTTGTTTAGGTGTTTTGTTGCAAAATTGTGACTTAAATCTTGCTCCTCTAACCTGGAAATAGTGTGTATTTTCACTGCGAGTTGTATGCCAAGTTTAAATACGTGCTAAATTGACAGCAGCTTCCCCTCTTTCTACATTAAAGAGGAATGAATGATGTATCATCTGTGGTAAAATAAACTTGGACTATGAGCTCTTTATTATAGCCCTACTCACATAAGCAGGGTAGTATGTAAAATAAAGGTTTATAGGTATGGTAAAAACATACTCAAGATGGAAATGAACTTGTTTGAGGAAAAAAAAATGCATTGGTCTCTAGTATCTGCAATCAAGTTGTTTTCGAGTTGTATAGTTCCTGTTGATGAAGCTACTTGAATGTGACTGTTCAGAACAGTAGTCTGACTGAAGTCTTGGACCATGAGAGCCATTAGCTACTTTAAGAATTCCTTTTTTTTTTTTTTTTTTCCCTTTCTTTTTTTTAGTTGCTGGGGGAGATTGAAGAACACTTAAACTGCACTATTGCCCAGGTTGAACCAGACATAAAAGTACCAGTAGATGATTTTGATGGGAAAGTTACATATGGGCAGAAAAGAGCGCTGGGTGGTAAGGAATTAACTACTTCTGGGTTACCTTGCTATGCAATGCTCAGTTTCACCGTTGTCTGCTGTGTAACTACAGAATAATAGATTAAAATAACTTGCTGGGTCTTTGTCTTCTGCAGTTGTCTCATGCAGTCTCTGAGTTGCAAGTAACTAAAATGCTTGTATGCTTGTGGCTTTGCTTTGTTCTGTTTGAGTTTTTGTTGTTTTTGTTGGTTTTTTTTTTTAACAAGTTAACAAAGTTGCTTTAACTTTCTGAATTACTATGTTTAAGCATTATTCTGCTGAAAAACTGCTTTGAACACATCATTTAGATTGGGTCTCTTTTGGCAGGTGGACTGTATAAAGGCCATGTGGATATTCTAGCACCCACAGTACAAGAGTTGGCTGCCCTTGAAAAGGAGGCTCAGACATCTTTCTTGCATCTTGGCTATCTTCCTAACCAGCTGTTCAGAACATTCTGATGTGCCACACTTGAGACAAGGCTTGAATTAATAAATGTTCTTCCCTGCAAATACAAAAATCCCATCCTGTCTGAGTAGCAGTAGTCAGAAAAAGTTTAAAAGTAAATATAATACTTGCATGATGACCAGAGTGTTCAGCATTGCTAATGTTGTTAGCTGTTGTCTTCATACAATAAAACAAGTCAAAGATTAAATAGTGTATATCTTCTTTTACTCTTTTGCCTTGCCTGAGGACTAATTTGTAGAATCATTCTTTGCGTAGTTTTTTGATTTACTGAAAATTCAATTATAGTTAAGCAAATTTGGAAGAAGAATCGTTTCTTTGCAGTATATATGTTAAAATTACTTAACTAGCTGTGTACTGTTATTGTTAATGAAGGATGCAGGACTTTTTATAGGTGCATCCATAATCAGACAGCTGTTAAAGATATTGACGGGAAAAAAAAAACCCACAAAACAATTTCCTGAAGTATGTATTTGAAGCTCTTGGTTATCCTAAATCTAGGTTGATAACTGCATTTTGTGTCTGTGATACTAGAGTTCTCAAAGTGAAAATATCTGAAGTTTCTAAAATTGATCTTGTACAAAGAATTCTGTAATACTGAATTCTGTAATACTGAGCTCATAGGAAAGTAACATACTAGTGTCGAACGAGTCATAAATATTCAGGAAAAGCTTTTTTGTTAAGCAGGAAAGGCTGAAGTACTTAATGCCTCTTGTCCTGCTGTTGAATTTGTTCACATGTAGTTACTGTATTCCGATTTGGATTTTTTTTTTTTTCTTTTTTTCTTGTTTTACGCTGCTTTTTTTCTAGTGTCTCCTCTAATGGTACATAGAAATTTCAGTGACTGCCTGCAGTTTGTCACCTAAACTATCAAAAGTGATTGGGGATGCCTGATAACTGAGAGTGAATTTAACCTTTTGCCTTCCTCATGGAGACTTCTAGTTGCAAAATATTCAGTCTCCTTGCCGAAAAGAGATAAGGCCAGATGAAACTAAGGTTGAGCAGAGAACCATATTGTAATTACATTTTTTTGTGTAGTGTTACCTGGAGAGGGCAGACGTGAGAGTTCTAGCTATTCCAGTAAAATAATAAATTTCTCATTAATTTAAACAAATTTAAATATTACATTTTACTGTGACTATGTCATGTTCTCTGAACCTAAAATGGTCACTGTGGAATCCTGCATCTTAATACCTTTTTTATCCTTCAAACTCAGGTGGAGGGAGAAGAAGGGGAGGACACATGGGATGCTTATCATTAAAACTTGTGAAGAAAAGTTCTACCTTTTGTTGTATTGGCGTTGTCTTGTCAGATGAGTGAAATCTATCAACTATAATAGAAGTCAACCAAAATTAAGTCATTTCACTGCCTAAAATAATTCTAGATGCAGGAGAAAACAGGTCATGCATGCTTGCAAATTGAAGCTGAGTAAAAGCAGTTTCATCTAGTTTAAAGTGGGCATATATATATTTAATAGGGGATCACTTCTAAATTGGGGAAAATGGTTGGTGGATGGCATCAAAGTCTTGCAAGTACTGAGCTTTGTGTTCATGTAACATTTATTCTAAATCTGCTATGTATTTAAAGTGCTGATATCTTTCAAGATTATATAGTACCTAATCTTCAGTGAATGAGTACAAATTATGACTTCAGCATGGCTTTTCAGTCCTAAAATAAAACTGCTTTAGGCATACAACCTTGGTGTCCTGGGTTCAGCTGTAGCAGTCATTTATTTCCTTTGTAGTAGCTGGAGCTATACTTGGGCATGCCAATATTTGCTTAAAATTCCTATTTCCTTGGTGTAGGAGCTGAAATTACTAAAATGGCTTGATGTTTTCAGAAGGTCTTTGCTAACACACCTTCAAACACTGCAGCCTATGGGAAGGTACAGGAGCAAAGAGTTTCTGGTTGAGAAGCTTTAAAGATTGAGGGATCAGAAACTTTGTTGTATCTTGTGCTGAACAACAGAATCTCCACTATCCTAGTGGGTAATCTCTAGGAAACAGAAATAGATGAGATAGCATGGGAACTATTTACAATTGTTTTACGGTAGGTATCTGGTCGGGGTTTTTTATATTCATTTCAGTTACTGCTGTCTTAAACACTAGCAAGATGAACTTCCTAGAAAATGCATTTCTTTAGAAACTATGGTTATTTAAAAAATAAAACCAAAATCCAAACTTAAATGTAAATCTAAATTGAATTATACCACATTAAGTTCAGACAATTGTCCCTGGGTGTTCCATGTCTTTAATCTTATTTCAGAGTTCACATGCCTTTTTATGCCTAGTGAAATAAGTGATAAGCAATGTATAGCTAGATAAGCATGGTTCCAGTTAAAACTACCTACTTTCTTGAACTGACTGTCTTTCACACCCGCCGACAAGGTACAAAGATATTTTTGCACTGGATGTTAAAATCAGCGATGTGCAAGAACAGAATTTCTCAGGAATATTGTGCATCTTGTTACTGGGGAATATTCCAAGTGATATGTAAAAGGTTCTTGTAATTAGGTACTGTCTGTGTGCATACATGTGTGTATGTACATGTAGGCTTTTGTTGTATGTGTATGTATTCGTGCTACATGTTAGTTGTCTGACCTTTGGAAGCCTCTTGGTGGTGCTGATGTTTCACGTAAGACCTGAGAGGCAGTTGCCGTTGGTACCCCAGCCTGCTGCTTCCAACTGGGTCAATTATATTCTCCCTATTCTTTTTTTTGTTTTTTTCCTCCTTAGAAACAAACAAACTCCTAAACAAGAAAGAACTTCAAGCTGTTAGAACTGTTTGTGTGGAGCGCAGACTCACAATGGAGGGGCCTTGCTTCACTGTCTGACTTCTTGTTGCAGCTTGAATAAACTTGCAGTCTAAGCTGTTAAAATGGTTAATCCACTAACTCCTGTTTTAAATGACTTGTTCTTTGTCTGGATACAACGTGAGTTCTTGCTACTGTACATGTCAAAACTGTGTTTATTTTTCTTCTCAGTGTCAATTTCTAGGGCCGGCTAACTGAAAACAGCACAAAAAAAATAAAGACTTTCATAAATGCCCCCAGCAGTATTAGTTGCAGTTTATTGGCTTTGGAGTTCTGTAAGCAGATCCCATGTAGGGATGCTTGCAGTGCTTTAGCTTTTCTGACCAAAAGAGGAAAATGTGAGAAATTCAAGATTAGCCTAAGTAAAATGAGCAAAACAAGATTCTAGTTTTAAACTTTTTCTCCCCCTCACCCCCCCACCCCAAACCCCCCCCCCCAACCCCCACACCCCCCGTAATTTTATATCTG
>JAOEHY010040045.1:15790-27732 GCA_025447955.1 Psilopsiagon aurifrons | reverse complement strand
GGCGCGGGCCGGGCAGGCCGGGCCGGGGCGCCGCGGCGCTTCGCGGCGCGGCGCGGTTTCTCCCCGCGGCTCCCCTTGCAGTCGCAGGCGGCCCGGCTCTCTGAAGAGAGACGGACAGGTCGGTGTCGGGGGCCGCGTGGAGAAGCGCAGGGCGATTGGGGAATCCCCGGGCGGCAGGCCGGTCCCCGAGGCGCTCTGCTGCAGTGGAGCAGGTGCTGACCGATCTCCCTAAAACCGCGGGAGGGAAGGCGGAGGGGAAACCGGCCGAGCGACCTTGGTAAGCGGCTGGCAGGGCCCAGCTGGCACCTCCCGCCTCGGTAGCTAAACCGCTGCCAGCCCCACTAACTGCGTCCACAGCGGTCGAAGTTCTAATTAGACACATTAGGAAAAGTCATCGGTACAGTGGCCCAGGGCAATTGCTTTGAAGTCATTGTGTGGGCTAACAGGTGGGTTTGTGTCTTACATTAAGGGGAACATCGGGCATCGTCTAACCCATCGAGACACAGAAGCTGCCAGGAACTTCAGTGTTGATGCAGAAAGAAGCTGGCAATCTCCACAAACACTCCTACAGAAAATCAAGTAAGAAACAGCTTTGTTCAAGGAAGAGCTGCTCACTGGTATTGTCTTTCACTGAACCTGCCTTGGGCTTTCATAGAAGACTTGTGACTTTGCACTTTCCCAGAGATCCACTTGCAAAGTGGCACAAACCTGGAGCAGCCTCCAGGAATCCCCACTGCGGCCCTCTCATTACCCTCTTTGCAGAGCCACTTCTAAGTGAACCTGCAGGACCACTCTGCCAGCCAACAGGCATAGGAATGCTCAGCAGATGGCAGAAAGAGCATACTGTATTCCTGCGAGGGGTACTGGCAAAGCCTCTCCGGAGACCTGGAGATGTCTCAACCTTTTTTCTCCTCCTGCTCACCTGAGCCATCCCAGCATGTGACTGAGTAACCAGTCCCTTCTCTCGCCTGCTGAACCTGTACCTTAGGACACAGCATGCTAGTGGTAGTTGCTGCTTGACCCCACCGCTTTTGGACACCCCATCAGTCTTTGTGCTTTTCAAGTGTTTGGGTTTTGTTTGCCTTTTTTTTAAAAAAAATGTTCAAAACCCATGTAGATGAGGCCCTCAGTGACATGTTTTAGTGGTGGCCTTGGCAGTCCTGGGGTAATGGTTGGCCTTGATGATCTTAAAGGTCTTTTCCAACCTAACTGATTCTATGATTCCTTTTCAACAAGCAGCCAGGCAGCTCTGCTCTGTTGGAGAATATCTCCCACATCTCATGTGCCTCTAAGAGCAGGAGTGATCAGCGCCACAAAACAGCACTCCAGCTGAAAGTACTGGAGTTAGCTGTGTGCAGATCCATCCCACTCGAAAGGGGACATGCAAAGCCGACAACAGATAAACATTGCTCTCTTCTCACTTTGGAAGGATGTTTGTTTGGAAAAGCACTGTGAATGTGTTTGCAGGAGAAAACACTGTAAGCTTTGTACCTTAGGTGGAGCTTTACAAGTCCTTGGGGTGACTGTGGCTGTAATACAGAATAACCAAGTGTAACCAGTGGCAGATCATCTACTTGGGTTTGGAGGCAGCAGTGATAGACAGAGATGATTCAGAAGCTGCAAAGTCCATTAGAGAGGGCAGAGTAAGAAGCAGAGGGTCCACCTACCCTGAGCACTGTGCCCTGGGTGACAGGCTTCCCTGTGTTCCTCGGGGCCATGGTGCACCCAGAGCTGTGCCCTGCCTGCACAGTTTCACACCAGTGAAGCACCAGCACCATGCACTTTCTGAAGTTACTTCTTCTCAGGTGATGTTTATGATCAGCTACACTCTGTGACATAGCTTGATTGCTGTGGTGATAACTACATGTCTTTGATCTGCAATTCAAAAGAAGTTCAAGCAGAGCAGAATCCACAGAATTCAGCCTTCTAAAACTGTAAGCAACTCCCATAGCATTGCTTTCACTTTTCCTTCTGTGTTGGTGCATTCATTCACTTCTGGGTGCACTCCTGAGCTGTAGGTCCCACTGCAAGCCTAGGAAGCTGGGTGTTGTCATGGGGCTGTTGTGATTTTTATCCCATCCTTTTAAATACATGTGCTGATTTTTTCATACTTTCCAAAGAGAAGGACTTAGAAAGATTTTGGTGTTTCAGCCTGCCCAGAGTTTCATCTGGCTATTTTCTGCAAAGCAGAATAAGCTTACTTGGAAGGGCAAGACAAATTAGGTGGCAACAAGGTGAACTGAAATTCAAGGCTAAAAGGACTGATAATGTATTTAGTTTGGCTGAAGGGGAGGCTGTAGCAGTTGGCATGCCAGCCATGTTGATGTTCAGACAGGAGATGATGTATATGGGACAGCACACAGCTGTGCACCTGAGGTAGCGGGATGTCAGCACTACTAAGTACAGTGCTAGACACCCAGTCATCCGAGATGTTTCCTGTCACTCCAAAGGGCAAAGAACCCTTTGCTGCTTTTATGCAGCATGGACTGTACTTAGAAATGAGAAAACCTCAAATGTCTCTACAGCTCACTCTTCTTAGGACTAGAGAAGCTGGAAATGCTTTAGAGCATAATGCAGTATTAGCTCAGTGTTACAAGTCACTGATGCTCAGCAATAAGCTGTCTCTTTGACTTCAGTGGGACACTTTTGTAAAGCCCTGATCCCATGTCAGTGCCCAGTTACAGCCCCTCAGGCCTCTGGGAAGGGTTACGTGCAGATGCAGGTTGCGTCTGAAACTATAGGAGCAAGTCTGGCAAGAAGGCCTCAGGCAGCTGATATGGTCGGTGAGAAAAGGCTGGCATGCTGAAAGAGGAACAAACCAGATATATCTAGAAGATAAGCTTTCTGAGAGCACAACATGGCAATTTGGTAATTCTCATTGTCGCTGTTACTTGCAGCCCTGTAAGGAGAGTCCAGAAGCTTCAATGTTTTGTCTGACATGGAGGTAAGAACTTTCCCAGATTGCATATATATGCTTAATGGGTTTACCCCTGAACAAATATATGACTCCAGATTGCTTTTGTTATTTTCCACTTTGAGTTGGAAGAAGATTTTGTGAAGCTGTTCAAGAAAACACTGCGCACATTCCCGTCCACTGGCCTGCCTAGCCTTCTGGCCTACAGACCTGAATCGTTACGAGAAATCTTGCAGGCTGAGGTGAGTCAGTGGTAGATGTTCCCTACTGTGGGGCTTTTGCTGTTTATTTCCTATGATTCCCATGTAGAAAAAGTAAAAATAATGCCCTTTGCCAAGCCAGTGCAGGAGTTCCTTTACAAAAGTTTTTCTTTTGTAAGGCTCTTGAAGTTATGCTTATCTTGCACTCCTGAACAGCAAGAGGCTGTGCAACTCCTCTCCCCAGCACTGCATCCTGTGTTGAGAATTTCCTAGCAGAAGAATTTGCCCTCTGGCTAAAACAGTGGTACAAAGTTTGTATAAATACTAGGTATACAGTTAAAGAATTACAGGAAGGGCATAGAGTTCCCCATAACTCTTAGCAGAGTAAAGTCATCAAAAAGAGCTAATCCTAGGCATGAGGTGGGGAAGCAAGTGAATTTCCAAGAATAATGCTCCAGAGAAGCCAGGTATTTCAAATTAATATGTTCTTTTCTGACACTGAAGTATTTGAACGAAAAGTGTTAAACACACAGTATAGTAAATCAAGTGTAAGTGAAGCACACCAGCTAAGTGGCCTGGATCAGGTGCCTACCCTTCACCCCTTGCTGCTGCCAATGGATTGCCCTCAGGCAGTGCTGAGCTTGGTGTGCTGCCCTTCGGAGTGGAGGTATTAGGCATGAAATTCAGCAGCACACTCTTGGCAATTGCACCTTCTCTAACTCAGTTTCAAAATGTATTTTCAAAAAATAAGATATTTATTTCAGAGTATCTAGTACCCATCCTCAAAATATATCCAAGAGGAGCCCTGATTTACATCTGGTCAAATACGCTTACCTCTTTTGTCAACAAATCTGCTGGTGGATCCTCATGAAATTCCTATGATCAACAGTGCAACAATCTGGGAGTTTTTTCTCTCCAAAGCCCCAAGCAACATAATTGAAAGGGTTAATGCATCAGAGTACTCAGCTGTAGCATTCTTCGTGCTCTGAAGCTTTCTCTTGGAAGGAATGGGTCTCATAGGTACTTCAGTTATTCAGTTTATTTGAGGTGTTTTATTTATTTACTTTCTACAGAACAGCTTTTCTTTTTGGTGGTTTCCTGCACCTAGTGTTTTGAGTTAAATTGTCCCAAGATATCACAGACAAAGATCTGTTTTAAGTGCTCTTAACACATTTTATGATGTTGCATTTTGAGCATAGCCCTCTTTCCCCAAAATAAAATGAGGATTTCTGTGCTGATGCTATTATTTTTGTCCTCCCCATGTTCTCTCTCCCTACCTCCACTTCAGATAGAGGAGGACTTTGCTCCAAGATGTGAGTACTGTGGCAGCTTGTTGAAGCCATTCCCTTCCTTTGAAGACATTTGCCCACTGTCACAGGATTATGAATCAGTAAGCTGGTGGGAAAGATTAGCAGAGGTTGGCTGTGGAAAGGCCTACTCTTAT
Organism: Psilopsiagon aurifrons; assembly: GCA_025447955.1. Taxonomy (NCBI): domain Eukaryota; kingdom Metazoa; phylum Chordata; class Aves; order Psittaciformes; family Psittacidae; genus Psilopsiagon; species Psilopsiagon aurifrons. Next base: position 23,174 of record JAOEHY010040045.1, on the reverse strand, counting down.
GGCACCGCTCTTCTGCCTTTCAGAAGTTTTGCTGTGAACATAATCGAGACCTCTTCGAGTTCATTGTGAATGAGAGGAAAACCTATGGAGGCACCTGGAACATTCTCACTGATGTTGGCCCCCAGAAGACCCATGAGGGGAAGACCCACAAAGGTGTCTGGAACATTCCCATTGATATTGGCCTCCATAAGTCCCATGAGAGGAAGACCCATGAAGGCATCTGGAGTGTTCCCATTGATGTTAGCACCCAAGAGTCCCATGAGGGGAAGACCCCCAAAGATGATGACGGGAGCATTCCTATTGATGTTGGCTCCCATGAGTCCCATGAGCAGAAGACCCATGACTGTGCCAGGAGCATTCCCACTGATGTCATCCCCAGTGAGTCCCATGGGACTGAAGTCGACAGGCTGCTGTCAGAGGAGAGGGTATATGAGAGGTACCATGAAATTACTACAGGGAGAACTGGGGATCTGGTCTGTGTAAGGCATAACAGGTGACTCTAGGGGGAGAAGAAGCATTAAGAAAATGAAACTGCAGCAAGAGGCAATGAGAGAAGAAAAAAATTTGCTTTAGGCAACACAAGTTCACATTCTATCTGCAGCCTCTTGGCTTTTCTCCTATCAGGCTGTGTTAGAAGGTGGGGAGGTATGTACTGAGTAAAGCATTCATTCTACTACTTTCACACATAGTATCTAGAGACAGGTAAAGCCAAAAACATAATTGCAGCTGTGGGTAGGATAATACTCAGGTCTAGCTTTACCCCAGATCCTGAAACAAACCGTGAATTTGTGTTTCTCTATTTTGCTGCATAAACTGTGACCAAGCATTTGGATTCTAGTTTCCAGTCATGAGAACTCTGCAAGTTTAATTTCTACTGGGCTGTTTAGTAGGAGGCACAAAGCTTATACAAATATCCAAGTCTATAGCATAGGCTTAAAGAAAAGTAACTCAGTATACCTGGATGTAAACTGCTAGCTTGCTTGAACATTTTGCTGTATTATGGTGTCAGTACCTCATATTATGTACAGAGCATAAACCAAAGTCATTGTCAGACACTGTCAAATTTACAGAAAGCTAGATAAGAAGAGCAGTCAAAATGTTGGAGATTAGGTGTTTCCCTGATCTTGGAAAGCTCTTCTCTTTCACAGAAAACCTTGGCACACAATCCATTACGATGTTTAGTCTGTTCATTGAAATCTCTGTACAGAAACAATTCCTTTTTGGTGATAGTCCATTGACTCTAACTTATATGCAGTTGTGTGAGTGGAGAGAAAAAAACAGATTCAGAAACTTGCATTCCTGTGGAAAGGATACCCAGTGCCTCTAGTTTTCAAAACAGGATATATGAAACATTTCAGGAACACTTTCATTTCTAGGCAGCTGGAGAGACGATCGACCAGACAGTTATTTTTCCAGGCAACAAAGACAGCACGTGCAGCTAAATGTGAGTTTGCATTTCCTTACATATTTGTCTATTTATTACAACAATGAATTCAATGGAATTGCTTCTCTATAGTGCTGTCTAATGGAACAGGAAGATTTATACAATGACACATTAGCTCATTGTCAAGTGTGCAATCCCATTAAATTAGATACTACCATATTATATGGCATGAAAAAACAAAAACCAGTTACATTCCCACTGCACTGAAAGTATCTCCTTGCTGTGACTTTCAGTATTTAAATCTGTTTTAACTGAGATGCACAGAAATTTACTTTAGAGAATAATGAGTTGGCAAAGCCAAGCCTTTGGAAGGCATGAACTGCCAGAATTAGGGGGATTAACATTTTGCCTAGTCATGTGAACACTCCACTAAATCCTAGCCCAGTCTGTGAATGACTGAGCAGCCCTTTGGATCTAGGTATAAAATTAAAGGCATTTTGACTAAGAACAGATGAACTAGATTTATAATATGGGCATATCTTCACAGCAGGGTACAGAGGATTTTGTAGCACCAAGGCTTTCAGATCACCAGTTCTGCAGAGCGTGGAGCCACGAATGCTATCCAAAGGAAGTCAAACTACATCTTTTTTCATCTCTCTGAAATAGCTGAACACTTTGGACTGTCCTTGTTAGACAGAAAATGTCTTGAAACAGACTCCCAGGATGGAGTATTTCAGCCAGAAATCCCCACTCACCCAAGTTACAGCCCCCCTGCCATCGGCACTGCCAGCCCTACCCAATGCACACAAACCTTCCCTTTCCTCTCTAGGTTTAAATGAACCTGGCACGATTTTCTACCAGCTTTCCCTGGAGCCCCCATCACCAAACAGCTGGACGCTGATGCCTGCTGAGAGAGCAGCAGAACCCAAGGAGGAGCCCATCTCCTACAGCATCACCTGCTGTGATTTTACCTCTGTTGGTGGAAAGGCAAGTAGCTGCTGTGGTCATGTCCGACAGGACGTGTCCATGCTCCAGAGCGCTGGAGCCTGGTGCATGCCTGCCTTTCAAGGGCATCTGGCACAGGACTGCTCTCATCCATTTTATTGTTTCTCTTCCAATCTTAGGTAGTGAAGAATGAATTGCTGGAAAAATACTACAAACATGGGGGGAAATTCCTTACCATGCTTCCAGATGGAACAGTGCAGTTATTGTATCCTTTACGGGGTTCATTGGCCTGCATTAGTCCAGGGTTGTTACTGTAATTTTACATGACTCATAGGCTGCTTTATCACCAAATACGCTGGTCCACCGTTTATATTTGTTTTTACAGTCTGGAAAAAAGCAGTAGTGAAACCACTTACGTAGGTCTTGGTCTGAGGTTCTTCAGATCTGCCAGGAGCTTCCATGAAGGACAGGTACTTGTGCCTTTAATACCCAGCTTAAAAAATGTGATAGCGCAGTGTTTAGACCCACTCCTGTGCTCTGGCCACCCGTGGATGGGCACTGGTAGCTGAGTAGGCTCCCAAACCATTCAGCCCCATCCTTCCCACAGGGACAAACCAGCACATCATTTCCCATCCGCAGGGGGCTAAGGTCTCTGTCCTGCAGGCAGGAGTACATAAAAGGTGCACTGACAAACTGAACTTAACAGTGTAACTAAGAGTACTCTTTGAAGAAGTAAAAACGTGTCAGTTTCATGAAAGGACCCCATAGCTTTCAGGCTGCCCTTGCCATTATGTAAGCCAGAACATTTTAAGCCACCCAAGTTATTTTTCCTTACTGTGGCTGACATTTTTTCTGACCCGGGGGTGTATGAAAGTCCACCTGAGCTCTGCCACCAAAGCAAACAGGCTTGAGACTGCTCTGCTCTGCTCTGCTGTCCAGGCTGTGTTTGTCTCAGGGATGCTGCTAGTCATGGAGGTGGCAAAGTGCCATAGGCACATGCTCTTCCAATAGCAAAGTCTTGCTGAAGGGAAACCCCAGTGAGACACAAAATACCTCCTGCTCCAGCCAGGTTTCTGCCCCGAGGGCCTTTTTTCTCACATTTGTGTTCTTTTTAGCTCTGGGAGGATAATACCTGCCCCTGTTTTCTCTGCTGTTATCCAAGTTGAGTATTTTGACCACTTCACTTTCAATCTTCCACCTCACACTTTCAATCATTAGTGTTGCCCAGGAATGTGTCATTAAGATAAAAACTTGCTAAGCAGTTCTGCCTGGGTTATCAGTTAGAAAACAACAAAAATGTATTCTGTATCTCTTTTGTCAGTGTATACACAGTACTTCAATGTAGCAGAAAAGCAGTGGCAGTGTTCCAGGTAACACTGGCAGCACACCATCATTCCACCTTTTACACAGTGATGTGGTTAGTGAGTCCATTTTTATACTCCAAAGTAGTGCTCTGAAATATTCAGAATGTAATAATAGACCAGACAAAGAAAGGAGTTACAAACCCCTTACCTGATGACAGCTATCCATCTGGAAATCTGGCAATCATTGTTGTACAGAAGAAAAAATGTCGTGTTTGCATAGTACAGGAAGACAAGCCAAGTTACGCCGAAATACAAGCAATATTTAAGTCTGATGGCAGAAGTACTTGCTATTATCCAAGTGGAACTGTGTGGTATGTTTAAGTTGGTCAGAGCAGTTTTGCTCTCCATTGTGTTTTTTAAATTTCAAAGGGCATAAAGGGTATTTTTAAGAACATGCAAAAATTAAGACAAGTATAACAGCTCGAGGGCCTGCTTCAGGTGCCTCCCAGAGGGGCAGGGCCACCCCAGCTGTGTCTTGACAAGAGGGGTTAGACCCCAAACTAGCTGTGCCTCAGTCCTGTCCCTCTGTGGAAGCTGCCATGGGGGCTGCAAGGTTCAGAGCTTTGGTTTTCCTCTCTTCTAGGATATACATGAGCATTCAGGGAGGGCAATATCTGGACCAAGCAGGCAGCAGGGTGAGGAGGTGGACATGGCCAAACAGCATCATGTCACCAGGACCCCATGTCCCGCTAAGACCCATCTTCATCTCCCTCAACCGGCATGTGGGGGTCAGGATCCTGGGCCAGGATAAGATCGCTGTTTCCTTCCTTGCCATGGGGCAACAAGCAAAATTCAACGTGGGAACCAAAGTGCAGGTATTTTGAGCTCACAGGTAGCTCCACACAAAGTCACTTTCCACCACAGAAGCAGGGCAGCCAGGGAAGCTCCCATCCATGGGGAAGCATGCTTATTCCACAGTGGGTGCTCCCTATGCTGCCCCATGGTTCTGCCCCCCAAAACAGCAAACAGTGGAGGTGTACCTGTGCTCAGGCCCATGCAGAGAGGGGGCTCAGCTCACAAGCCCTGGCAGCCCTGACTCTACGTAAGAAGCTGCAGAGTGCAGGAAGCACTCCCAGGTAGGTCTCCACTATCCCTGCCTGCATCCCTGAGGGTCACTCTGGCTCTGCTGTGGTAAGAAGACCTGTGATCCATGAGGGCAGGGTGTGTGGCAGCTCCCTTTCCTCCACGGGTTCCTGCCACAGAGCAGGTCTGTCTACTGGGGAAAGACCAAAACCCTGAAGCCCTGTCCCGTGCTGCTGCAGGGCTGACACCGCTCACCTCCGCTCCCCAGGTCAGCGATGTCCGCCAGCTGCCTTCCCCTGCCCTGCTGAGCGAAGACGAGCTCCTGCTGCTTGCCTTCAGGGTGAGGATCCTGCGGCTCTTCGACAGACTGCGTGGATGCTTAAACTTTCCTTCTAGTGAGCAATGGGACAAACTGAAGCCTCCAGCATACCTCATCACACAGACTTTGAAGATCTTACAGCTTTGCAGAAGTTCTGACGTAAGTGATGAGCTACGCAGCTCAATCAGGGCAATAATAAATGCGGAAGTCTGACCAGCAAATGTAGTGTGAAGGCAAATCAAGCTGGAGATGCTCCCTTGATGCTGCAGCATCTGCACACACTCAGTGAGGTTTTGTCCGCCTGCAGTCCTGCCCTGCTGTCACACAGTGGAAAGGGCAGCCCATGCCCATTCTGCATGGCCCCTCTCCTGGGGCCTTCCCACCTCAAGGTAGGCTGACTGGTTGTTTCAGCCCATGGATGTGGCACAAAGATAAAATCCAATACAGCACAGGTAATTTATAGTCCATGACAGGTATATGGGTAGATGTTTGCTCAGAAGTCACCCACACAGGCATTGCTCTGCAGTCAGCACTTCTGCCAAGGACATGGCACCAGCAGGATGCCCAGACTTCCCTGGTGCAAATGCTGGATGGCAGCTCAGCCTGCCGCAGGTATAAGACACAGTGGTGCCCCACGCACAGAGAGGCACAAACGCAGTTTGTCCAAGGCAATCAAAGGTCATTGCCTTGGCAACATGTGCGTGGGTGCCAGGGGCAGAAAGCTGTTAATGCGCACAGCAGAGAGCACAGAGAAGCCGAAGCCTCTTGGCAGCAGCTCGTAAACAAACCAAGGCAGGGGGAAGGCTCTGCTGCAGCGGGCACCCTGTGCTTCCTTCCCACCATGAGCCCAGTGGCTGTGAGCAGAAAGAGCAGAGGTGGTGGGGCATGGACCCCTCATGAAGTGGTTACCTCAGGCTGGCCCCTGCCCCAGCTCCCAGCAGTTGGGATGTTGGAGGAAGGTGCGGTGCCATAGGAATACCTGCTGCACCAGGACACTGCCCCGGGTGCCACAGAGCAAACAGCTCAGGCTGCCGTGTACAGCATCCGACACGGGGACACCTTGCAGCCTTCCGACCTCTCTCATGGACAGGGGCATGTGGGGAACAGGCACTGTCAAAGGAACAGCTCCTCAGCCCCAGAGCTGCCCTGGCTGGTGCAGAAAACCTTGAACGTAAATCTGCCAGGGCCATGTGAGATCAGGGCACACTGGAGACACCAGGGGAGCAGGGTGATGCTGGGGGAGGGGTTCCTCACTGTCCTGCCTTTTACAGGTTCTCCAAACACAAGTAAAATGAGCTTTTACTCATCCACAACACTAGTAGGAAGTTGCACAGTAAATGAGTCAAAAAAAATTCCAATTTATGTCAAATTAGGCTCTGGATAAACAGACTATTCTAAATGTACAGATTGGGAATTTAAGTCTACCAGTCCAAGACAGATATTACTACTTCATGTTTGTGACCAGCATACAAGCTGTGTTAATAGCACTGCTAACACCATGTGGAAGGGGCTCACACCATGCCACCATAGCCAGGCAACCACACACAGTGCCTGCCAGCCTCCAACACCTTGAGAAACACTGTCCCCAGGAGAGGGGCAGTGGTGGGACTGCTCCTGTTCACATCTGGGCTCACCTTGGTTTCATCCAGGCGTGCCAGGCCTGGGAAAGGGCACAAACTCAACATTCAGCAAAATAACCAGGGTTTAGATCCACGCCAAAGAGTGTAATGCAACCCACTGGTAAAAACTGCCTTCTAGAATTACTGGAGGTGGCAACAGCACACGTGCACCCCCAGCTGCCCTCGCCTCCCCATGCCCAGGCAATTCCAGACTTCCTCAGTCACGGAGCAAGGTACCAACCTCCCGTGCCACAGGGCCCAGCCAGAGCAGCATCCTGTGCCACTCAGCCCATCTCCTGTGCAACTCTGCAGGCTCAGCTGCGGTGGCTTGGGTGACAATCTCTGATCAACTATCTTCTAGATTCTGAATCTTTGCTTTAGAAAGATGAAGATCACACCTGGGAGATTAATTTTGACCTGCTATGCCATTTTAAGTCCATTTTCCAGCATGACTGCATCTGATTTACACCAGCATGAGACTTGAGCACAGATTTCTGCTGCGAACAGCTTACCTGTAACGTCCTGTTTTTCTTCACTCGCAGTGAGTGGGAAATGAGACTCATTTTTTGTCCTTCTCTAGTCTGCATCCAGACCTGTATCAGAGAATCATAGAATAGTTAGGGTTGGAAAGGACCTTAAGATCATCTAGTTCCACTGGAGCACCTCCTGTATGAAGATAGGATGAGAAAGTTGGGGCTGTTCAGCCTGGAGAAGAGAAGGCTGTGTGGAG